>JAQGDQ010000253.1:83410-178410 GCA_030141605.1 Tubiluchus corallicola | reverse complement strand
GTTTGTTATCGAAAGTGGTTATTTCCTGTATGGAAATATGTTTCGTACTGCAAAAGAAGAAACCAGGCCGCCGTGACTTGTTGACCTTTCAACCCGATGGAATTTTGTTACGCAATATCCCACAATTAGATTTATATTTTTTTGTTATTAAATGAAGTTAGTTAGTTAGTTAGTTAGTTAGTCAGTCAGTTTGCTAGTTTGCACTAACTATTTTGTACTTTGCCAAATTTTAGATTAATGCAGAATAAACGCAATGCACCATTAGATGAGTTTCCCACTGGATCTATAAATGATGTTTGTCTGTATAGAAATGATTTGTTGCTCAACGGTTTTCTAAATTTTATTATGATGAATTTATTGTAGCCTTGGCAACTAATATTAACATTGATAACTGTAATGTTGTTGTTGGCATCCTTCTGTCTCGGAAGACAATGGAGTGTGCGCCAAGAGAGTCAGTTATTGATCACATTGATGGAGCTGCAGCGTCGACTGTGGCTGAGCAATTCGATCCTTGAACCACGCATGGGCAAGGTGTATGGAATTCCTGAGTTGCTCTGACAACAGGAACCCCCTCTCTTCCTCCCTGGTGTAGTCCAAAGGAAAGCCGAGCGATACGTTTGGCACCAGGTTGGCTGCAGAAGCTGCTGGAGTCAGTGAGCATGCTGCACTGGCCCGCCTTCGGGGCTCCACTCCTGATTTGGAAGGTTTACTCCTCTACACATAGCCGTTGGGTCACTTTACTTCCTCCGCCCTCTAGCCGTTGGCTGCTTGTGCAGCTCCTCCGCCTAGTGTCGAGATACAGTGTGGGCATCCCTCAAGTCTACAGCACCTGGTATTCCTAGGCGGTCACCCATCCAAGTACTAACCAGGCTCTACGTTGCTTAACTTCGGTGATCAGACGAGAACCGGTGTTTTCAACGTGATATGGTGATAACTGTAATGTATAACATTAATAACAGGAAAACATTAACCAACTTCTAATTTTCTTAACTTTCGTGAAGTTAAAACAACTAAAATTTTAATATGGGATATAATTTTACTCGACGAACTATTTTTAACTTTTTGTTAGCGCTATATTTCGTTGTATATATTCATAAAGTTACATACATTCTTATATGTTGCATAAAGTTTATATTTAGTGGAGTGTAAATCGCTTCTGCCTGCAAATACAGGCTCTTTTGTTTAATTGTACAATTATAATTATAATTGTATAATTTGTATAATTTGTTTAATAATAAAGATCTAACATTATCATCATCACCATCGTCATCATCATCATCACCATCATCATCATCATCATGTTACTGAACACTTTATAATCATGATCACAGTTTTTCTTAGTTCTCGCTCCATTTCATCTTTCATTCACTATTCCCCCCACTTTTATGTATATATTATCATTATTTCAATTATTAATCATTTCTTTAAGATTTCCACATACAGTTTGCCCTGTCAAGCTATGCTTTTAGGCTCAAACTGTATGCATCAAAATTATTCTGTAATGTAATTTGCACATGTATATGCTGCATAAGAATCTATTTTGTAATTTCTGGATTATATTGCATTTATATTTATATTTACTTCAGTGAAATTATCTGTATTTTTATTATAACTGTAAGATGCAGAGTGGAAATAAATAAACTTATAACTTATCATCATCATCATCAACATCATCATCATCATCATCATCATCATCATCATCATCATCATCATCATCATCATCATCACCATCATCATCACCATCACCATCATCATCACCATCATCACCATCATCATCATCGTCATCATCGCCATCGCTATCACCATCACCATCATCACCATCATCATCGTCATCATCGCCATCGCCATCACCACCATCACCATCACCATCATCATCACCATCATCACCATCACCATCATCATCATCATCATCATCATCAAACTGTAAAAATCCCGACTTCGCTACAAATCTAAACCGAAATATCATAAGGATGACGATATTACGATGATTATAATGTACAGGGTTAACATTACAGACTGTAAACTGTCAGCTGTTTATTACACGGCGTGATAAACTTTATTGTCGCTTTCATTTTGGTTTTATTGTCGGTTCATTTCGACTTATTGTGCACAAAAGATGATGAAGAACAACTCTGTAATGAAGCCAGACAGTTTATTGTGAAACGTGGCTACACATAGAGAAAATGATTCCCGAAGCGCATATAACTGTAGTTAAGCCGCATCGGAAACTTCGAATCTTACACCATTAAATGCTTAATTAACACGAGTTAAATAAGCTTAACAGGAAAAAATGTAACTATTGATGAAAAAACTTACAAATGAAGAAACGAAAAGACGCGAGCTTCAGTCCGTCACAGTGGTCAATTTTGCAGGAGAAGAGAACAAAGACGCGCAGAAACACAGGAAGGCGCAAATGGAAACGCACGAAAAGCAAAGAAGCATAAAGTATCACTAAATATAATCATTAATCAAGTACGCAGCCAGTATTCTCCCGGTAGTCGCTTAGTGTTGTACTGCGTTTTTAGATAAAATAAAATAAAAGATAAAATTTGTTCTACCTTGCGGTAGTCTTTCGCAGGGCCTATTTCAGCCTAAGCGAGGCCCGGGGAAATGGGGCGTGTGAGGCATTTTCGAAAAGAAAATATGGAGTTATACAGTTGTTAAAGGAAAGAACAATTGAAAGAAAAACTGCTTTATTCTCAACACCAGTCCTTATTACTTGCCAAAACTGGCAAACGGCGCGCGTGCGGCAAGAGAGAGAGAGAGGGAGAAAGAGAGAGAGAGAGAGAGAGAGAGAGAGAGAGAGAGAGAGAGAGAGAGAGAGAGAGAGAGAGAGAGAGAGAGAGAGAGAGAGAGAGAGAGAGAGAGAGAGAGAGAGAGAGAGAGAGAGAGAGAGAGAGAGAGAGAGAGAGAGGAGGCAGTATGTTTGCATAAAGCAAAAAAATGTTACCTTGGTGCGAGGCCCCCCTGGAGGGTGAGGCCCCGGGGAAGCATCCCCACTTACCCATCTCCCCCCTGAAATAGGCCCTGGTCTTTCTTCGCCATTTTATTTGGCTCAACATTAAAAATATACACTTATCAAGTAATCTTAGACAAATGAATGTTAAACAAACACATCTCCAATGCATATACTATGTTTAAACCTTTGAAAAAGGGTAAGATTATATTTTCAGAAATATACACTACCATAATCAGACGAAACAACAACATGTACACAAACATAATCATAAAATGAATGAAACAGTCACCTCATCTATCTCTTGCGTATAAGGTTCATCATTGTATTAAATTAAATTTGCACCTGTAGCAATACCGTTGATTGATTATCTTAGTACACGGTAATAGATTTATGTTGAAAATATTAAAGTGGACAGCAAACTCAAAAAAAAACTAAAATTAAATGATTCATCATAGAGACTAAGAAATTGGCTGACGTTTGCAGTTGATTAGATTGTCTTACTGGACTTCGAATGAAAGAATTCGTGATATTTTGTACTTTCGGTTTCCTTTCTTTTGTGCTTTTTCTGCCGTGTAATCTGCGTCATTTCGATTCCACAGGTTCGTCACGTTGCTAGTATAGTCTGAACCAAAACTATGTACAAAAAAACCGGGAAAACAAGTTCTTAGCATGTCTATGACGCATGTTTCAAAAAACAAAAACTACAACGAATAGGACCAGGCTACTCGCACCCTCCTAGATATTTGCAATTTTCTGGCAGAACGAAACCGCAGATTTGTACAGATTCATCGAATGCAAGCGTGCAGTAGTTCTGCACATGTGAAAACATTTACGATTGTTTCAGTAAGACCACTGAGATGCTTAAAGGACAAGAAAAGGGGTAGCTGAAGTAGGTTTCAGAAAAATCGCCTTAAAAAATTACATTACTTTATAGTAATTTTATGCACATATCTTACTCGCACTGAAAGGAATTTTAGTTTGTTCTCATTTTAAATCTCCCGCAATACTGTTCGGATGTCGCCATTACATGACGTCATGTACCAAACGTAAATGAAGGGAAGAAAAATCAATGTTAAATTATATCTCAAAAGACTTTCCGCGCAAATCTGTATTACTTAGAGTTTCGCTTACCTGCTAGAAAGACTTATGTAACTGGAAAAGAAAATTATTAATTATTTAAATGTTTTCACCAATTGGTAAAATGTCGCTGACTCACCCTCCAGGGTGCACCACTTACTAACCAAAAAACATATTTTTAATCTTATTGACAAGATACAGTAATTTTAAATTTTATTTAGTTAGTGACTTGTGCGCTACGAATGCTCTGATTATTTTTTCAAACTTTACAAAATGTTATCTGAACTTGTTTCAAATGACCTGTCGTGAACATGGCTGCATCTAACGGTCATCGCGGGAGTTTAAATTTACATGTTTTATACAGCGTGACTGCCGATTGAAGTTCTGCACGCAAAAAGGCGGTATGTAAGTAATATAAAATTTAAAAACGAATTTTTCAAGCTTTATATTTGTGAGGGGGTTTCTCGTGCTTTAAAAATTCCACTGATGACGTAATTGTTTAAAAACTTGCAACCATCCCGCAACTTTTCATGTTTTTCGGAAAGAAAAATTCAACAATTCCAATTTTATTCCATTACTGCAAAAGATCCTTCTGAAGGGGTTTTTTAATGAAAAACCTTTTATGTGGGGTTTTCTATAAAAGGTTCTTCTCAAAGAAAACCCTATAGAAGGGTTTTGTAAGCACGGTGATTTTCTTATAAACCCTTTAAGTTTTTCATTGGGGGCACTAGGAAAACCCTTTTTAAACCCTTTGTATTTAACAGTGTACATTAAAGCTCGCGCTTATTTTCGTAATAGTTGATTAGACTATGCTACTGGCAGCGAATTATATAGCGAATGATAGAGGCAAATTACACGAGAATTATTTTCAATCATAAATTTATTGATGATTCACATAAAATTTATCGTAAAGAGGTTTCAGTTTTGACATTCGAACAATTTTCAGTTAGTCAAAATGTTGATTTTGTTACTCGTTTGTTTATTTTGAGCGGTAAAATTTTGACAGGTTAATGGCATCCATAGACAGTATGAACAAAATTTCAGCATGGCTTCACTGTGGAAGAAACTTTGCTCAAAACGCATAATTGCACATTAAACATGAATTCGCATCCGTTCTGCAATTATTGCAAAGCTGGAATGTTTTTAGGTGTTTTTTCATGTAAGTCTAGTAGATTTAGGCTAGCAACTTGAACAAGTTACTGAATCGATTTAATATCGAGAATATACTCAACTGCAAAAACAGAAGAGAAAAGGCAAAAAATCTACGAAAATTCGCCAATGTGGAACTGACTCTCGCTTGTTTTTATCCACGCCCAATAAAGAAGGAAAAGTAGGTCAAGTTATGTTTATGCCCATTCTTTTAATAGAAACAGATTAGATTAGATTTAGTAGATTTATTTCGCAATAAACATATACATTTCATGTGCATCGATAATCAGTTTTTGTTAATACAAAATTATGATACAATACATGAATTACATGCAATACTTGTTCGTCACCTGACCGAAATGTTGACTTTATGTATCGTTTTTTTTATTTTAGGAGCTTTAGTGACGTCACATGATACGTCATTGTTAAATCGAATTTAAAGTTACGCGCCAAAAGTAATGAGAATCGTGCACCATATGTTAGCCCGTGTTTTAGCTGCGTGCCTTCTAGCAGTTACAATATCGGCTTGGACAAGCGACGATGACGATGAAGATGATGACTATTATCCACTAAATGACTATTTTTCGGGTAACTTTTGAAGATTATAAAGTTCTAAACGGCTAGTGCATACGCAAACATTTTAATACAGAAACTTATAAGTTTAATTCCAAGTTTAGCTTGTGACTTTTACAGCCTTAGTCACAGATGCTAAAACCGTCTTCCCATCTTATTCAAATTCCAAAAAACAAAAACAATCTAATTCCAAAAAATGCAAATTCTTGTAACTAGTTAGCTAGTTTCACACAACTTACTTAATACTAGCTACCAATTTTTCCAGTTGCCGCAAAATTCTTGCTTTAATGACTTGTTATTTGTTATCAGGGCCGGCCTTAGGTAATTGGAGACCCTAGGCGAAGTGAATTTGGTGGAGAGAGAGAGAGAGAGAGAGAGAGAGAGAGAGAGAGAGAGAGAGAGAGAGAGAAAGAGAGAGAGAGAGAGAGAGAGAGAGAGAGAGAGAGAAAGAGAGAGAGAGAGAGAGAGAGAGAGAGAGAGAGAGAGAGAGAGAGAGAGAGAGAGAGAGAGAGAGAGAGAGAGAGAGAGAGAGAGAGAGAGAGAGAGAGAGAGAGAGAGAGAGAGAGAGAGAGAGAGAGAGAGAGAGAGAGAGAGAGAGAGAGAGAGAGAGAGAGAGAGAGAGAGAGAGAGAGAGAGAGAGAGAGAGAGAGAGAGAGAGAGAGAGAGAGAGAGAGAGAGAGAGAGAGAGAGAGAGAGAGAGAGAGAGAGAGAGAGAGAGAGAGAGAGAGAGAGAGAGAGAGAGAGAGAGAGAGAGAGAGAGAGAGAGAGAGAGAGAGAGAGAGAGAGAGAGAGAGAGAGAGAGAGAGAGAGAGAGAGAGAGAGAGAGAGAGGGAGAGAGAGGAGGCAGTATGTTCGCATAAAGCAAAAAAAGTGTTACCTCGGCGTGAGGCCCCTTTGAGGGTGAGGCCCTAGGCGGTTGCCTAGTTTGCCTATGCTTAAGGCCGGCCCCTGTTTGTTATTATCGCGTGCTTTTCAGTTATTAATGGAAACCGATAATACAATGCCATAATACCTGGTACTTATTCAAATAAAGAAGTAAGCTGTGATCGTGATAATGGTTTATGTGGACATCTGTCATACATTATCCATGTGTGGACACTGTCATATACACTTTTCCTTTTTATTTTATATGGTAATTTAAATAATAGTCAATAAATATAAATAAATAACAAATAATCATAATACTTACAAATATACGTATTGTCTTTTTATTCAGATTTGGATGAATACCGACGAATCCCGAGCGAAAACGATGCTATACGGGTTTTTAAAAAGTCGCCACAGTAAGTATGCTTACAGGATTGTAAGTTTTGAAGATAAGATGACCATACATAATCAAAAAAATCAAAATACACTAGAACAAAAGAAACTTCTCGGAGTTCAAAAGTCAAGATCCGAAGATTAAGATGGCTAGGACATCTTCGAAGATTACCCATTGATGCACCAGTAAGAACCGCCTTAAAGGAAGCCTTAAAGCCTTGCAAAAAACCACCTGGCCAAAACCAAAAACAACTTGGATAGCTAAGATAAATTATTATGTTCAACTACTTCGACTAAATCTGTCTTTCGGAGTAGAAGAACTTACGCTGTTAGCTGCAGATAGAAGTGGATCGAATACTCTGATAAATGTTGATTCCACAATGCCTACAATAGGTGGAATGAGATTTTGAAGAAAAAAAGATAAATTTTGTGGTGCGTTTACCTATACTAAGCCACTTAATCAATCAAAATAATTTTGTTGCACACGAACTGCTTACATTGATAAAGAATTACATTCGGAATCTCTGTCACCTTTTTTTAAACAAAATGGGACTACATTACCTGAGCAATTACTGTTCTCAAGGTAGCTGCTTTCTGCGCTGGAAATTTCTTAGCTTAGTGTGACATCTCGTCTGTTACACTTTTCTGTAGATCAGTCATTACACGTCCGTAAAGTCATGCAGCATAATGTTTGTTTACTCATCTATCAGATTCCTACGTCACGATAATGGCTAGGTCATGGATTCGTGATTTTATGTACATTAACATGGCGAGTTTGACATATTGACACAGTAATGAATGTTAAAGAGAAGCTGTGCCTTAGACTTGAGTAAGACAACCATTTTCTATAATCATTTATCAAGATTGTGTTTTCCTCTTTAACCCTTTCATACCCGTTGTATCCCGTGGGATACGAGAATATTTTCTGCCTTTAAAATTAATAAAATTTTAAAACTGACATTCATTTGATCTGTTAATAGTTATTTTGATTTAAGCCAATAACAATCGACTAAAAATGGTGATAAAATGGCAAACTAGAAAATCCACATAGCATAAAAAACTGCACAAGGTACAGTACTTTAGAGACGACTTTGTACAGATCAGCACAGCATGCATACTAAATGACTTAAATACTTTAAAAAATATCAACAGTTGCAAAATGAAGCACATTTTATGCTTCCATTGAATCCCAATGTATCCCGTGGGATACAGGCTATATTTAGCACACGGGCACAGGTAGAAAAAAATAATTATTATGTGTAAACAAGATGGACATGCTGAACAAAAGTACTAAGCCAAAAATTTTTTCCTTATTAAAAAAATAATTTGGGACTGAAAGGGTTAATGGACGGTTGCCGAGTAGCCACATTTTACGGTAAAATGCTTTGATGTACGTGTCTTCATGCTTTCAGTTTGTCTCCATTGCTGTGTCACAAAACACCGTATCTCTCAGTTCCGTAACAGAATATTCCACGTAATCCCTGACGGTTAATTCAAGTAATGGATATGAAGTCGATTTTCGGCTTATTCTGTTTACACTTTTCGTAGTTTAAAGAGATCAATTCAGGGAATCAGTGAAAATATGATACATTTGTCTAGCGGGCGATATCCCCTCGCTAGCGACACTGCAAAACGCGAGTTGCTGTTTGCCTCAAACTGCCTGTTTCAACTACTTAGGAGTCAAGTCCACTGAAGTCATCATATAATCATGATTGTAATAGTGAATCGTAGTGGTTTTTCGTTATTCTGCTAAGTAACAGACAAACACGCAAACAAACAAACAAACGACGTTGAAAATATATAACCCTGTATATATATAATATATATATAATTGAAAAGTTAATTAGCCCTGACAGTAACTCTAACCCTAAACTCTTATTTTATTGTTGTTGGCATCCTTCTGTCTCGGAAGACAATGGAGTGTGCGCCAAGAGAGTCAGTTATTGATCACATTGATGGAGCTGCAGCGTTGACTGTGGCTGAGCAGTGCGATCCTTGAACGTCTCCAGGGCGCACGCCTGGGCAAGGTGTATGGAGATCCTGAGACTGCCCAGACAACAGGATCCCCCTCTCTTCCTCCCTGGTGTAGTCCAAAGGAAAGCGGAGCGATACGTTTGGCACCAGGTTGGCTGCAGGAGCTGCCGGAATCAGTGAGCATGCTGCACTGGTCCGCCTTCAGGGCTCCACTCCTGATTTGGAAGGTTTACTCCTCTACACATGGGCATTGGGTCACTTGACCTCCTCCGCCCTCTAGCCATTGGCTGCTTGTGCACCTCCACCGCCTAGTGTCGAGATACAGTGTGGGCATCTCGCAAGTCTACAGCACCTGGTATTCCTAGGCAGTCACCCATCCAAGTACTAACCAGACTCTCTGTTGCTTAACTTCGGTGATCAGACGAGAACCGGTGTTTTCAACCTGATATGGCCGTAGTATTTTATTGAGTATTCCAATAAAACGTTTTTTCCTGTTTTCGATTTGTTACTTTTTCCCTGTTCCACTCTTTTCTGTGCCACTTTTACTGTGACATTTTACTGTTTTACCTGTGCCATTTTTATCTGTGCCATGTTCACCGTGCATCGCCTTATGTAAACTATATACAACTTTCTTTTAGACGAACGTGCCTTAAATCGTGGAGACGATGCAGCATACGACACAATGACTGCTGTTCTTCTAATACCTGTCGATGTAACTTGTGGGGTCAAAACTGTAGATGCGAACCAAAGATGAAATTATTCGGTTGACTAGGACGATAGGACGTCAGGAGCAATTTGGGGCCTCTACGCATGGATTACAAAAAAATCGAAGCGATTTGAATACTTATCATGGCGACTACTGACGTCAGAAGCAGTAGCTTTCATTTAATCAAAATCGTGTGGTCATAACTAATCACAGGTTTGCCCTAAAGTGACGTCACGGTTTTCTTGTAGCTTTTACTATAAAAGTCGTATATTTTATGCTTTATTAATTAATAAATCGTTATCATTACATTAGTTTTGTATAAATTACAGAAAATAGCTAACGTTTTTATATTTAGTGTTTTTGAAAGTTACGTTTCAAAAGTAAAATGCAGAAAATAGGCTTAAATAAGTTGCATTTTAAAGAAGTCGAGCTAACTGATAATTACCGACTAGTAATGGCTGCAGGTCTACAAATTACATGAATTCCATACATCAAAATAAGTTATTTGTAGAAAACCTAACTATGTCTCCCATTAAAATTTTATGAGACTCACAAAATGAACTTTTTACATTTGCACAACTAAAATCAGTGTTCATTTATTTTGAAAATTTACTGAGTCGGATATAAAAATAACTCCGATGGTTATTACAGGGATGAGAATGACAAATTGCAAAAAATTTTGAAACAGGCCGGAGGTTCGGGGGCCGGGTAGGCCCCCATGGGGGTTCAAGGGGGCGAAGCAACAAATTGCAATTTTGTGACCATAGAGAGCCTCTAAGTGGACTTAAAATATCAATTACCTTGTTTCATGCATAATTTAAAATACCCAACTATGAAGGATACACGATACCTACTTGTGTCAAAAACGCAAAAGTATAAAAAAAACTGTCGGCAATTGACTCAAATAACTCCGCATAATTGATTCTATATTTTTATACATAGAGATATACACGTGGTTACACTGATGTACGTGATGTAAACAAAGTGACGGCCTGCCATCTAGCGGTCAGCATGTGAAATAATGTACTGGGTCCGTAAAAATTTTCTCAACGAATTTACGCGATTTACAAAAATGGCACTACTGGTCTTCCAAAAACTCTGAATTCCGCGTATCGGCGGAAAATTCTCATCCCTGTTATTAAAGAAAAGGAAGCAAGTGCAGTAAGTTCGTCAATTTTTTTGCAACGGCTTATTGAGATTTGCTAAAACAAAATCACATTTTTTCGCTACTTTGTTTCCCCAAATCTTAGTAAGGCCTTGTAACCAAGTGTTCACAATATTCTATTCCACGTAAATGAATTGTTTTATGTAAGAAGGCCTATTAACATCTCAGTTAAACGGATATAAAACAAGATATAAGAAAGGATGATATTATAGCAAATTTTTGACTTTTGATGAAAATCGTCACCAACTTTGCAATGATAAGCAACGGAACACATCATTGAAAGAGTGGAAATATTATTGATGTGATAGTGACTAAAGACAAAATCCTGGGACCGAAGAAGCGCTTCAAGAATCTTCTTTCTATCCCCCCGAAGAATTGTGAAATTCCTCCAAGAAGACTTGAATTTCCAGCATCGCGCAATAACTGGCGTTCATTACAGGGTACAGAAATTTTTGAATTTTGAATTTTAACTTGTGCTCGTTAAACAGCAACAAGGTAGACATGATATGCAGAATTGCCATTAACCACACGGGGTCGGCATGTTCGGCCCAACTTACGAGTTAGTTGGGAGTGTTGTAGGATGTATGGGAGTGCTGTATTAGTTGTAGGAAGTTCTGTATCTCTGACTTGGTCTTCGTAGTCAAAAGGGTAGCGGTGATAACTCATACTTTCAATCATTTGTGATTTCTTGTTCATTGGAGAGATGGAATTGTCTTCATTCGGAGAACGTCTATAGTAACAACAATTCATATTATATTAGTATTATATTATATTTATATTATACTATATTATATTCATATCATATTATATTCATATTATATTTCAAAGGCGAAATTACAGAAACATTTTGGGCAGTAGATGGCGAAAGAAAATTTCAAACAAAGATCTATATGAAAAAATAAAAGAATAACCTTGGAGAAAATAAAAAGACGCCGTTTAAGATGGATTGGGCATATGCTTAGACTACCTGATGATATTCCAGTGAAGATAGCTCTTCAACAAGCCATAGAACCAGCTAAAAAACCTGCAGGAGGACAATTGTTAACATATTTAGATTTTGCACAGAAAGATTTAAACACTTCAGCATTGATCCTTAGAAACAAATCTACTTGGGGTATTGCAGCGTGTAGGTCCTGGCATAGAGAGGTGAGCAGAATCATGTCCCTGGACGTTTGATTCATTAAAGAAGAAGAAGAGTATATGAATATACACTGCAAGCAGCGCTTGTTATACGAACTGTCTATAAACATCATTGATCTTTGAAATCAGTTGACTTCTGGCATTGGCAGTGTTTTCATTTCATCTCATTTTATTCATAGTGTTTCTTTTATTCTCATTTAAGACTTATGAGATCTTAGTGGTCTAAATGAAATCAGCATTCTAAGTTACAGAGGTCGGTTTTTGTACGTGCAATAATACCATCTTTTTGCTACTTGTTTTTGTCTCCGTTTAGCTAAATATCAATGCTTAGCAGGTCAATATATTTATTTGAAGCCATGTTTGTTGGAACACACATTTATGTAAAATAACATTGTGCCATGTTTTTTAAAGTTAATTGTGTAACAAAAGCGTCATTATGTAACAATGAAACATTGTAACCAGTTTTTAGTAATCTTATCGTTTAATCTGCAAATTTAGAGAAGCCACGGGAAGCCACATTGAATTTAGGCAAAATAAGTTGAAACAAAAATGTGACGTGGCACACAAAGCTCATATACATGGCTAATTAAATAGTAAAAATTTTAGCCTAAAGTTTTGTACTAGGTTTTCTGTCAGATTAATCAATATTATTTTTAACGAAGTATCAATCATGTCTTTACCTATTTTTATGTACATATTTAGAAGAGTGAATGTTATATTACACTTCTATATTATTTGTAATAAGCAATATACTAGAGCAAATATTAATATTCCCTCATAGAGGCAGCATGTATCTTTCTATTTTGTCTAACTCCAGAGATAAACCGGAAACTAGAAGAGTAAAAAATGAGTAATAGTTCGTTCCCAATTTTCAAATTTACCGGTACATCGTTCAACAAGCACCTTAGAACGAAGTTATTTTCGTTGTCCAGATGAAAAGAGAACAAATGAAAATGCTTACGTGATCAAGTAACCATAATTGCCATATTTACTGACTGTATTGTAAATGCTTTTATTATAGTTATCTCTAAACATATCTTTACGGATTCAATTCAGAATAATTATGAAGACCCAGAATTATAGATTAGAGCGAGATTGCTGATTTTTGTCACAGGTATACGTGTTGAAAATTGTTGAACAGCCTAATCAAATCTATACTAACTGATCTAGCATAATTTTGGCAATTCTTCAGTTATGTAACACATTAGCAGATTAATACGGATGCTGGGCAGTCATGTGACACTTATTTAAACCATCATTAGTAACGAAATGAAGCGTTTAATGCAACGACCTCTAATGTTTATGAATTTATGTTATCTTCACCTGTGCAATAAACTAATTATAGTATACAACATTGTGAAATGAATTAAGTTCTTTGTTTAGTTGGAAAATTGCTTAAACTTACGTCTAGCAGGCAGTTCATTGACAATCAGATGTATATTTTAACGAAAGCACTTAAAGCACAATAAAACACTCCATTTACATAAAGCTTAAAAAGTTGGTCTCGAAATTTTATGCCACTTACATACTACCTTTTTGTATGCAGGGCTTGCATCGGCCGTAGCGCTATATAAAACGTGTAAATTGAAACTCCCGCGATGACTGTTAATCGCAGCCATTTTAATGGTAGGTCGTTTGAAACAAGTTTTGATAACATTGAGTAAAGTTTGAAAAAATAATCAGAACATTCGTAGCATACATGTTGCTAATTAAGCAAAATTTGAAATTACTATATCTTGTCAATAAGATTAAAAACACGTTTTTGGCTAGTGAGTGGCGCACCCTGGAGGGTGAGTCAGCGACATTTGACCAATTGGCACAATTATTACTCTAGTTACATAAGTCTTTCCAGCAGATAAATGAAATGCTAAATAACATAGATTTCCACGGGAAGTTTTTTGGGTCATAATTTAACATTACCTTTTCTTCCCCTGATTTACGTGTTTTAGTGACGTCATGTAATGGCGCCGTCGGAACAGTATTGCGGGAAATTTAAAATGCAAACAAACGAAAACTGCTTTGAACGCGAATACGATATGCGCATAAAATTGCTGTAAAGTGATATAATTATTGTTTATATAATATATTATATAAATAATATTATATAAGGCGATTTTTCTGAAACCTACTTCAGGTGCCCCTTTTAATGTGCGTATTCAACATGAATATGTTAGTGTTTATATTCATTGTACAAATGAGTAAATACACATTTGGTTAAATGACCAATTGTTGCCTTTATTGTACTAGCTAAATACATTTCTGCCTGCTGCGTGCCTGCCTGCCTGAGTAATTGACTGACTAACTGATTGACTAACACTTTGACAGACCGACAACTGGTTGACCGATTGGTTAAGCGGACAAAGAAACTAGAATAGTTTTCTTTTATAAAAACGTAAGAAAGATGGTAAAACAAACAGGCATTTTTCCTGACAGTTAGCAAGTAATCAAACGAATTTATCAGTCATTCATTCTGTATCAATTAATAACGATCACTCTTTTGGCTGTTGGATGATCAGTCAGTTAAGCAATCAACCTGCTAATGAAACAAATAATTCATTGAATGGTTTATCAATCAATAAACCTCTCTGATTTATCTCTCTGACCATTAATTGCTAGTCAACACCGACTCTGCAGTCAGCTGGTCGGTCAGTCGCACATCAACTAGAAGATGGTCAGTCGGTCAGTCATTCAGCCAGCCAGACAAACATTTAAATGACCTAGCTAAAATAAAATAGGCTTAATGGTTGGTTTCTTATTAAGCAAGTGGCACCCTTATGTTAAAATGTTTAAACATTGACAAAAGCTAGGTCTTTATTTACAAGTTCCGTGAAATAGCAATTTACTAATTAATAACACGACAAAAATTTAATTAGACAGTAAAATTGTTGTTGTTGTTGTTATTGATGATGATGATGATGATGATGATGAGATGCTGCTGCTGATGATGAGATGATGATGATGAGATGATGATGATGATGAGATGATGGCAACTAAATTTAGGAAAGAAACAAAACGGTAAACCGGTTCGAAGCTCACTAGTTTCACATAAGCGTCAGAAACATCCTAGCTACCTGCAAAAAACCACCCTAGCATTAACCTGTAAAACTGGCTTTTTTAATTTTAACCAACCATGGCCTTAAATTCACGAAGAAGCGATTGACACGGTTTAAAGGACAGGGAAGCCACATGATTATAGGCGATTTAAAAGCGATGCATACCGGTACAGCATGCTTTGATCACTGCCATTTTTGTACCTGCTTGTGGTAAGGGCGATGGCTGACTGCGTTTAATGGCGGATTTTTGTGTGAAATTTGCTTAGTTTTGTACGTGACTGTGTGAAACGAATTTTGTTTGAATTTTGTTAGGACCTTGCCGTAAATCAACAAATGTAAGTGTTTATCTATTTGAAAATTTTAAATTTTGCAGGTTTGTTCAAGTTATATACCGTAGCGGCATCCGTTGCAGAAGAGATAATGCGGCACTGGGCTCAAGAGGGACTCTCAGTAGCGTGTATATTTTACTAAGCCAAACCATCGAAATATTTAAATATATGTCAAAACATCAAGGAGGACAAATTGCACATCAGCTATGGTCCATATGTGCCTAAAATACTGAATGACAGAGAGTTATATACCCAGAGTTTAATTTAATTAAAGGATTCACAGATTATAATTTCCCATACTTTAGTAAATGCAAAATTACCAACGAGATCAGGTTAACATCCATTAGATGTGCAAGAAAAGACGAATTAGGATCATGTTTACGCTTCCTCAAAAAATCATTTAACTTTTGTAATGAGCAGACCAATATTTTTGTAGACTGAATGTTGGCTTTTTAAAATCTTCGTTTGAAATTACTTACAGTGTAACAGTTATACAGGGAAGTATTTTATTAGCTATTATCTAATTACTTTGCAAAGCATGCTTACAAAATAAATAATAATAAAGTCATTATTATGATTATTATCTCTGCAAAGCTGCTAACTAGAATCAAGACATTACGAGGTAACCAGTGCAAGAAGTTTGCAGATTTTAGAAAAATGAAGGCTATATGAGTTCAAGACGGTATAGTGCATTGCTGACGAGAGAGAAACCCATTTGTTCAGTGACCCCCTCCTAAGTGACGTGATAAACTGGAACTAACCAGGAAGGAGAGCTAGCAGAACTCAAAACATTGTACAAATATCTTCTTAATCTTGAGACACGACAAAAAATGTGATTGAGTAGGTTATCAAACTATGGGTTATAGAGAATTACATTATTGTATTAGAAGCTGTAAGTTGCTCGAATTGAAATCAGTTGCTTGCGTTTTTAAATTTCTGTTATCGATTTCGGCTAAAGAAAGATTCATCAAAGAATTAAATCTTTCACTCACTAACAAAACCATTTGTTTTATTTCAAGAACACACTAACGGAGCACCACTATGACGCCAGTCTTCCCGGTTTTACTTTGCTGTTTAGCGTTGCTGTCGTCACCAGCAACATCGCAAATGGTAAATTTTTACGGCGACACTGTCGTCATCGCGTTTGACAATCTGTGCGAGAAATGGAAAAACGTGTTGCATTCAGATCAGTATTATGGAGCAGGTTACATGACAGGGGAAGCCATCATGGATCTACTCACCCGGACGAGAGCATACGTTAGAAAAACAGTTCCAGTACAGTACCGAGGAAGCCACGAAGGAGTATTGGGTAAATTGATAGTTGAGTTTTTAGTATTTAAAGTTAACATATAAGATATAAATCGGAATATACTTTAATTTCTGAAGACTGCATCCTGATTACTTCTTCAGCTGGCAACTCTGTGAAGGTGACCAAAATTGTTGAAACAACGACGATCATTTTCTCTAGCTTGAGGAAAGAATATCGCTTCTGCTTTCATGACTGATTTTTATTTAGAACATTTGCATTTCGATTTCATATATTAAGTATTTAGATATTGATAGGTTGATATACCCATATAGACCCTAATTTAATGCAAATTAAACTTCACGTGTGAAAAGTTTTTAAAAGTTTTAAAAGAAGAATTCAAATGTAATAATTATTCATAATAAGGGTAGGAAAGGCAAAGTAAACGTTTAAAAATACGTTAAGAAACGACTTGATCCATATTAGGCCTTTTCTGATCAGACTAGTTTTTAACACAATATAGAATAACCTAAAACATTTGACAGTACCAGTTTATGAACCAAAACAATCGTTCAGGATTCTTCCCTAGGCAATCTGCCACAGAAGCATGTCTTGGCCTCACCAATATTGTTAATCCCACTTATGTAATAATTATGATACCTAAAAAATTTCCCGACGCAAGTTCAAAGATGGCGAGCCAATCTAATTAATGCAGTTACTGTTGCACTAGTTCTGCTATTTTACACCAGTAAATCAAATTACGAATATCTAATATTCTATTTTCTTTATTTTTTAGCCGTGCATTTTGCAGGAGACCCGCCAGACCAGTACTACCCAACTGTCGGTTGTTTTGTTTTCTCGTTAACTCTTTCGCTGAACAATACCTACTCTTTCTACGGCTTCTCAGAACGAATCCATTACGACCCTGGTCGACCAACACGAGGTGAGACATGTTTTTGACAGCATCACTACAAGACTGTCAAACATATGACAGTAAAGTTGCAACAATAATCTACAATAAGTTGTACAATATTGTAATAATTTATCATACGGAAAACACTAATTTCACTTGATAGGTGTTGTTTATTCATGTTTGCTCTCATTTTTGTGACCTTTAAACAATTGCAGCTTCTTAATTACACCATTGTCTGACTCTGAGGCCCTCTTTTGCAAGTTTCACAATTCTATGCGCTATAGATTTATTCAGATTTATTCAGTGTTACGGCTAGAAGTCTTTCGCACTGGATGCTCTTGCCTATTCATTGTAATCTATTCATTACATTCAAACGCTGAATAATGTGCCACATTGTATAATGTACGCTATCGTCTTTTATTGCAAATAATATCAGCACTTAATTGGAACTGTTCCTTGCTGAATAGTTAGTTATCTTCTATGCTGTAATAAAGATTCGACTGAGTGATTAATTGCAGTTATGATTGTAGGCTTATATAGCCACCGTTTATTTCGTTTTATTAACTGAAAAGGAATTTTTATAATGTCTTTTTGTTTTTACGCTAGTAGGTAGGTATCCTGTAGCTGTTTTATGGTTTAATTTATGAAAAAAAGTTGTTAAGGCGGCCAGGGTTTGTCTACATTGTAACTACTGAGTACTGAAACGCTAGCGATATCTTCCGTTGTCAGCCACTTCAATAGAACTGCGTATTTATACCATCCGTGATGCGTTTTTTTGCTATTAGTTGTGTCAAGAATAACTGCAAAATTTAGTTCACGTCTTCTAATGAATACAGTGCGTGGTACATAGCAGTTGCGAATTTGAAACGAAATCATGAGATAATTGGCGAAGAATGCAGACAGAAAAGCGTCTGCATTTTCTTTGCTCCTGAATCTGAATAACACAGCTCTTGTAACAATTAGTAATACTCTGTTTAGTTGTTATTCATGTTGTTTGGATCTGCAGCTAATTATAAAATTTATAAATAATAATGCGTATCGTCTCTGAATATTTTTATCTGCGAGCAACTCGGATCTAAGATAACCCAATCAACCCATATCCTGATCACTTAAAACTGTTGTTGTTTTGTAATAGGCATTATTTTATGTAATTCATAATTAAGCATATTGCTGGTTCACAAAATTTGTGGGGTCGATACCTAGATTAGGGGCTCAGACAATCGTATGTTGAACGGTGACCATGCCAAAAGGCCAAGGACACATGACATCGGTCTGATCGAGTCATAACATTGAATAAATCAAACTATAGCACACGGAACCACAAAACTTGCAGTATTCTCAATTCTCACCTGGGCTATGGACTCGGACAATTGTGTGGTTAAAAAGCTGGGATTGCTCAAGGGCCCGATGAGCCAAATTTTGAAAATTAGGGCAAACTGCTCTGCTGTGTCACATGATAGTTCAGGTATATTCAAGTGATAAACATGTGGATATATATATTTAGTAGTACTGGTAGTGGTAGTAGTAGTATATTTTACTTTGAATAGTTTAAAGAACTGTAGAAGTCCATTATTCAACTAATACTAACTAGATTATCTGTAAGCAAAATACTCCGACAAATAACTAGGCGGAAGAGTAGTGGAAACCCTTGAATCAAATTTAATGGGATGACCCTATAGAGTTCATCTAGCCGTTTATTCATTTGAACTGATTTAGAGAACTTGCAACTTACAAATCTTACATAATTATGCTGTGACGGGATTCCAAACATCTGGTATTTTACGTGTGTAAAAAACAGCATATCTTCTGGGTTTGTAGAAAATAGGTCCTTCTTGCACTGAACGAATCTGAACTAGATGAATAGGACGAGACTTCGCACCAGAAGTAGAGTTCATACAGCCTGTCAAGTGATAAACCGGTCATGCTCGCGGATTTTGATCTGTGTTCATTCAATCTTGTTTATTTTGCAGTTTACGGTCGGAACGGAAGAGTCACAAAAGCTACGCTGCATCATTCTGAAGGTGTTCCTACAAAAACTGCTTACTACTTATCACGGATACCACACTATCTTACTGCAACTACAAGGCATTTAGTTCGCAGGTAATTTAGATTTAATTGAAGAAACAGCAAACGCCAGGAATAAGCGTGCAAGTTGTATCATTTTATTATTTAGTTTATTGACCAAATCGTTTTCATTGAAAATCGTAATAATAAACCTGTACATTCACATTGACAAATGGGATCAGTAATATTTAATACGCTTAACAGTGCGGTGTAACATGGATTGTTTCTCTTTTCACGAATAAGCAAGTGTTTTGGTGATATTTTTTGCATTTTGGTTGTTACGAATTTTTGTGCAAATTAATATTTATTCACCATTAGATTCCTCCGCTGGTTGAGTTGCAAATCTAAAAGGGCCTTTTGTGCTAAGTAGTCAGCATTGTAACCTGGTGTTTTGCATAATGTTTTCTACAGTCCCGCGGTCAGTTTACTTATTTTACAGCAAGACGTATATTTCCAGTTTGTGTGCTATGTTTTTTTTGTGAGGGCAAAAGAGGAAAGACTAAAAGGAAGAGGAGTGAGACAGACGGACGGACGGAGGGAGGGAGAGGGAGAGAGAGATGTTGTTCTTGGCTTTTGTGACAACTGCAAAGAAAAAAACAAATGACAAGAAGTAGTTGAGTTAAATTTGTATCTTTTCGCATTGGAACAATTCACAGACTAAGGACTGCTTTTAATAACGTCATTCGTAAAGTATTTTCGCTTTTGAGAAGAAAATGTTACAAAGTCTAAGGCAGCGAACTTTTCATTCCAGAAATAATCGTTTACATTTTATCGTGAAGTCGGATGTGTATTTTACATCAAAATTTTTAAATCGTGGAAGACTGACTTATCTTTGTGATAACATTGCAAGTTTTAAATTGCAAACTTTCATGCTTTCAATGTCTTTTTGTATTTTTTTCGGTATTTTTAGCATAGTTTTTAGTCGTACAATTTAATCATTGTAAAATTTAATCGTATGATTTTTGGCTTTTTATATACTATTACTATTACTATAAATAGTAATTTGCCACCATTTGAAATTACAAGTGGAAAAAAGCTTGCTTAATTGCTTTAAACATTTCTTTAGTAACAGAGTTGAAAGTTTATGGAACAAGCTACACCATACGTGAATGATGCTACAACTGTAAATGCTGGCAACCGACAATTATTTAAAAAACGGCTATGTCATGTTGATTTTAGCAAATTTTTACTTTTTAACAGATACTTGTATACTATTATCATCACTTTGTTTTAATTTGCTCTGTTTTTATAGTAGCCCTTCGTTATTTTATTTCACTTTTTAACTGCCTTGTCACTCGTGTATTGTACTTTGAAGATTACGAAACAAACAAATAAAAAAGTAATCAATCAATCAATCGGAATACGAAAACGAACCTGAACTAACTGTGAAGGGCAGAATATCTGCATTTTCGCATGTTTTAGGTACGGTTTATCTCGCGGAGAACTGTATACCTTAAGTAAAGCTTTGTGGACTCATGAAATGAACACGCAGCCTTACAGGTGCGCCCAAACGAGCCCCTGGTTTAGGACATTCGATGCAACCTGCAATAACCTGAAATATCCATATTGGGGCTCAGCTGGATCCCTGTTCAACAGATTCATCCCTCCAGACTACTGCGATGGAAGTAAGTTCATATACGTTTTCTTCCTATTCAAATTTTTCCTTCGTAAGTTATGTTTTAGACAGATACAGTATGAGCAAGGAACATTTAATGGTGCGAGCTATTATTCAGAATGTGCTTACAATGTTCGTCTATTCTGCCAGAGTGTCAGGCACAATTAATTATGAAATCTGCTCGAAATTAATGCATTGCAAATGCAGGAGATGAGCGATAATTATTAAAATAATTACAGTGTTGAAGAGCGATAGTAGAATGTGTTATAAGTACATATGCATATAGGATTGAAAAGCAAGGCGTTTTCTGAATTATTCTATGTAAACGTTGCTAAAATGTTTAAAACCTTGTACGTTATTAATATTTTTCATTAAACATCGTGTCTGCCTGAAGCACTAAGTTGGTTGTAGTGAGATTTAGATAAACTAGAAGACTGATGAACAGCAGTATCTACCTGTAACATAAACACACCTGTATAGTTTCAGAACCAAGGTGTGACAATAGACAGCGTGATTACGGGCTTCCACATGGACTACAGAGCGCTCGTGTTATCTCAATGAACACCCACAGTTCCATTCACCGTCCTTCAAAGCGAGTCAGCCTATTGAGCATGCAGTGGGGACAAATCGTGGACCATGATGTCACAGAGACACCTTTTCATGAGGAAGAACGTGTGTAGCTTATTATTGAATAATTAAATAAAATAATGCATTTCTCGTTTTTTTGTGGCATTTGGTTATTTAAAATCGTGCTTCTTGTCACTTTTTTTTATCAAAGTTAAACCTCCTACGTTTTGGAATTTGTTTGATGAGAGTTTGATTTGAGAGAGAATCCTTGTTTGGGGAATATAGTGAAATGCTGTGTGCAAATGGATGTTTAATAAACACTTAATAATAAAAATAAATGTGAGAATATACGGAGCTGAATTTTTTTCACCTTGCCCTATGAGAAATGTCATTGCTGTTAATCAAGAAAATCTCAAAGTTATCACTATTACTGCTAAATAGAATGCATAGTTTAAATAGCTACAGATCACATTATCATGAATAACGAAAAAGGCTGCAAAGTGTAGGAGTGAGTCTACCGTCTTTATTGCAAAGCTTTGTTAAATTGGCTGTCTGACCATCGCAAGTTATCTGCTCAAAGCAAATATTTTTTTGCTACGTTGTTTAAGCTGTTACAAAAAGTACATGGGCAACAAAGCCAATAATACCCGGTAAAGCCAGTGTAAATGTCCCAAATCTTGTGCTGGTGACCGAAGACAATAACAGCAATTAATTTCATCAATTCGTGAACGAAAAACCAGTTGTGCGGTTTTTAAGTCAAGTGCTCGTTTTACTCGGCCGTTTTAATTTAACCCACCACGTCCCACTGGATACTGTTTGCATCCTTTTTCGGGCCTGCGCTTTTTATATTCATCAAGGTCAAATTGACAGAAATAATTTGCTGTTTGTTAAGTGAAACAGCTAATATAATTGCACCATTTTGCATGGTATAATTTTTTTTGTATGGTGGCCATTTTCAGAATGACTGCCATTTTTGAAGTGGAAGTAACAAATGGATTGCTTAGGTTGAACGTCCATGCAATAGAATAGATGACGTAATTGCGCTTAATATTAATTTTCTGAGACTTTCTTTTGATTTATATAGTTCGTGCAAAAACTGGGTTTCAACCCCTTTCCCCTAATTTTTCAAGCGCGGGCTCAGCAAACGAAAGTCAATTTGACAAAACTGGCTATGTTGCCCACTTTAAAAAAAAACGCCTGCGCCCCTAGAACTTTATGGACGTACGTTTCAGGATTTAGTTCTAGTCTAATATGATATAATTATCTTTTGTTATTCAAGGCTGTAAGACACGGTTATTCACCTTTTTAGTGAAAATGACACTATAGGGTGATAATAAGTATACAGTTCTTTATTATAAATACATATTTTTGTGCTATATTACATATCTATATAATATTTTTATTTCATCAGCTGGTGAGCCTCTCGAGTGCTGCCCTTTCAATGAAGAAACTCTCAGCGACCCTAGATGCTTTGCTATTCCTGTTCCAGTGGATGATCCGGTTTTTCAGGGTGAAGTTGAATGCATAAGCTTACCAAGATCTCTCAACACTAGGCACGGAATTGGTAAAAATTTAATTATTATTTTATTTGTTTTTTTTCTGTCATTATACCTTAACTTCAAAAGAAATGGTCGTTGATGGATGTTATTCTGCATTTTCTGATTGTTTTTTCATCAAGTCTTTTGTTGACCCGATGTGGATAAGATTGGAATTGGAATGACATGAAATGAAATGAAAAGAAAAAAATCTGTTCCTTTTCATCTGGGAAGCAATTTTCAAAATATGTAATGTGCAAGAAACTTTTATGCGAATAATTGTAGCCACAAACTAATGAACAAATCAGTCTGGAAGTTCAAGAACAAATCATGAACCTCTTTCGAGCTGAGAATTTCTATGTTGTTTTTAATTGTTAGGCGTTTTACAATTTTAGGTCCTGCTGAACAAATGAATCAAATTACAGCATACGTAGATGGGTCTCAAGTTTACGGATCTTCTATAGAACATGCTAACAGACTGCGTCTCCACCGACATGGTACAGCTGAAATTTAATATAAAGCAGAAAATTTACACAGAATTTACGTATTAGTCACATATGTAAAGAAATCTGGCGCACAAAGGGAAGGAAAATAACAATCATAATTTTCGAGCAACTTATCTCGAGAATGCCGATGCCTGATGGTTTTGGTGTAGATATCATGTTAACCAAAGGTCATCATAACTACAGATTAGGCCAAAGCAGTTCACGTGTGACAAAGTAGTAATTAGCTAACCAAAACCGTTTTCCTAATCCTAACTGTGCCACCACCAGTGGCTTTTGTTTGCTGTTTTTTTGCACCAAAAAATCCAGATGAGTGAAATAGAACGATTATAAATTTCACATCCAAAAAGCCACAATTGTCAAAATACTCCATCTGTATTGCTTATAGAATGTCATGAATGTGGCTGGAGTTTTACTAAGAGTACAATTTCTAATGACTGGCATATTACCTAGAATTGTTATTCATAGCAGTCTGAAACTGCATAAATTTATTGTAGTTGAAATGTTATGTTCAGCTGAAGAGTTAATTTCGGGTAGGGTTCGAGTCAAGTTGAGTCAGTAACATGGACAAATACCTGCATGTTAAATCTTTTTTAAGACTCGACCATGTTTACTGGTTAACAGGCTTATTGAAATTTAAAACGGGATGCGTAAATCTTCCTAATCTTCCAATAGACGACGGTGATGAAGGACTTCCCTGTATGGATAGATCTGGAAAAGAAACACAATGTGTTCTTGGCGGTAAGTTTAACATCATTTCTTCAAAATTTAATAATATTATGACATTTGTCTGAGAAACTTGAAGTGTTGGTATCCAACGACATTCTATTGTCCATCAAAATCAACAATAAACCTGAAACCTCTTGCAATTGGACAAATGAACAAAGATGCCAATTCATGTGTGAACAGCAGGGTAGGATCTTGCACAAAGCATCTGGCTGGGCAGGATATTCCTTGACTAGGTGAGGAAACGTGCTATCTGACCACATGTTTCAGATTTCAAGTATCGTAGTTCGTAATGGCCAGGGATTAAATAATGTTCAGAAAACCCTTGATTACCAGATGAAATTTATTGTGTATGTAGGGCAATTATTTGCTAGTAAACCATGACAATTAAGTAACTTGCAAATTATTCTTCAGGAGATATAAGAGCGAATGAACAGCCAGGACTCACTGCCATGCATACGTTACTCCTGAGAGAGCATAATCGAATAGCCACCAAATTTTGGCATTTAAACAACATTAATCATGGCAACTGGGACGATGAGCGTATATTTCAGGTAAACAAACTCCGTGATTTTTGAGTAAAAATACCTTGACCAGGTGGACTGCTTTTCTTTTCGTCAAATTATGATCTCACTATGATCTAGATGTGCAGTAATGCACACTGACAGGCAGGTTGTTGTTCATCTAGGTAAGTGCAAAGGAGATAAAGCTACACCTTCTTATAGCTGCTAGTAGAACACTAGACCAAAACATCCTTGATACGTTGAAACTTGCTAGGCCACAGGGACAGCCTGCTGCCATCTAGACTGCACCACACTACCTTTTCCAATATCAGCTAGGTGAAGCTGCTATGTAACTCCACATGGAACATATCAACACCTAGTGTCGCAGCAATAGTAAAGTTGCTTGTTGTACAGCTTACACAATTAAACTTCAAAATAAAAAATTAAGTCAGATGGGCAAAAAACTTGACGGTTACAACAACTGTAGGAAGTTATAACTGAACAATGATGAAGTGTACACCGTTTTTGATATGAGGCATTGACTTTCCTGTTTGGATTTTTTTTTGTTTTTAGGAGACTAGACGGATCATTTCAGCCATTATTCAGTGCATAACATTCCGCGAATGGCTACCAATCATTCTTGGTGAGAATAATCTTGCTAGTTTTGGCCTTGACATAATAAACAATGGGGACTATTACTATGGATATGATCCTTACGCTGATGCAACAATGCACAACGCCTTCTCAGCAGCCGTTTTCAGGTAAAAAATAGATTTGTGCTGCTACTGTTACTATAAATGGATTTATACTGTTTTGTGTAGTATAAATAAAGTAAATTCCACCTGTGTCACTTGTATGAAGAAAACTATAAAAGCTACCTATAACCATCAACTGTTGAAAGTTGAGTTTCATTTCAGTCTCAAGTAACATTATGCCTTCATGCCTGCATTAAAACTTTCATACATTTATTATTATTAATTTATTGACCATTACAAATTACACCAGTTTACACTAAAAATCACACTGCACAATTTAAATCAAACATGTTGCAACTAAAACACATTCATGATAAAAAACATTTAATTAAGCTAGACTCGTGTCCAGGAACGATCTACTTGTTGAAGTTTGACACAGTTTGAAATAATTGCGAGTGATAAATTAATGGTCCATGTAACAATAGAACGATACTAATCAGAATTTATAAAAAGTTAATAAATTAATATAAATCAAAACACTCCCTAACGAAGATAGCCAAATTTTAGCATTACATTTAAACAAGTCACTATTTGATGTGAAATCAAGTGTTGCATATTAAATTCTTAATTCCGTGCCATGGATACAACAACAGAAACCTTTGAATCGAGGAGTTATCGCAATTACAAATTCTACGCTCTCTAGGTAGACGGGCCCATCTGTCCTACTCAATTCGCAAGTTGTGTGAGGAAAGTTCTGTCCTTCTAAAGGCAATTCTGTTCCATTCAGCTACAGAGTCCTCCCTAGAAACATCTGGAGCTAACTACTAAAGAAGGGTTCATAGATTTGTATGTTTGAATCTTTGTTCCGACCACATCAGAAATTAAATTCAAACGCTCGCGTTTGTCATCCGCAACAATATCCATACTAAGATATACATACATTCACATTGACAAATGGGATCAGTAATATTTAATACGCTTAACAGTGCGGTGTAACATGGATTGTTTCTCTTTTCACGAATAAGCAAGTGTTTTGGTGATATTTTTTGCGTTTTGGTTGTTATGAATTTTTGTGCAAATTAATATTTATTTACCATTAGATTCCTCCGCTGGTTGAGTTGCAAATCCAAAAGGGCCTTTTGTGCTTAAGTGGTCAGTATTGTAACCTGGTGTTTTGCATAATATTTTTCTACAGTCCCGCGGTCAGTTTACTTATTTTACAGCAAAGCGTATATTTCCAGTTTGTGTGCTATGTTTTCTTTGTGAGGGCAAGAGAGGAAAGACTAAAAGGAAGAAGAGTGAGACGGACGGACGGACAGACGGAGGGGAGCGGGAGAGGGAGGGAGAGAGATGTTGTTCTTGGCTTTTGTGACAACTGCAAAGACAAAAACAAATGACAAGAAGTAGTTGAGTTAAATTTGTATCTCTTCACTTTGGAACAATTCACAGACTAAAGATATATATATATAGCAAGTTTACTGCCGCACCTGGTAGCAATGTTGAAACATGTTAGCAACTGTTCATGTTTTCCAGGATTACTAAAAAATTTTTGCCAGAAGTCAATCTGCCTAGCTAACACATACGCATATGCATTGGCTGAAATAGGCTTAGCCTTAGAGCATTAGCAGTAGATGAGCACACAGCTAGGAAAGGTTTAAACACGTTCCATATACACCAAGTTTCCATGCCGTAAAATTCGCATCTCTTTGAAGGAGAAAAAACTTTAAATTCTAGTTGTTCACTAGTTTGTTCACCTCTGAGATATGTTTAATTGAAATACAAAGGTTTATGTTCTACGTGTGGGAATACATTTTGATTAATGCTTTTATTGTAGCCTACATATAACTAATGCCAGGATTTTGCAATTTTCACTTGTTTGTCGCAAACAATTTTTTTTCAGGTTCGGTCATACCCTCATTCAGGGCACGTTCACCATGCCTAATGGTAGCAGAGTGATGCTAAGAGAAAATTTTTTCAATTCTGAGATAGTTTGCCGGAGTAAAAGAGACGGAGGTTACGAACCCACGACATTTTTATTGGCTTTTGCTATGACAGCAGCACGTGAAAGAGACGAGTAAGTTAAAATCATCCTTTATAGCTTCTGAGTTACTTTCATCAAGCATTTATCTGCCCGTAGGCACAGCTCTTTGAGTAGTCTGGCACCGAGCAAGCAGGATTTCAGCGCCAGATGCTGAGGCTACTCTCTACTTGGCATAAAACACTAAATTGGCATAGGTGTTTTGGCCGCGTTCGGATTTTAATTCTCCCTTCTAAACAAAATAAAGTAGAGAGTGGTATATTGCAGAAACTTCAGACTTTAAGCTCATACCCATCATCACTCACCTATTGTTTCAGTAGAATGTGTAAAACATGTCGTAGTTTTTTAAGCTAGAGCTACACAATAATAGCTTGTCCTGACATAAAAGGTCAATTTTGGATTATGTTGGATTGAATTAGATTATATTAGACTGTCACTTTGTTAAGCCATGTGGCAATTTGTTTGCTTACTGGTAGAGCCTTGCTAGTGTGTTGTGTACTATATGTACAAGACGAGATAAATACATTAAGAATCTTATTAACATCTTAATAAGTTAAACAAGTGGGAGTCACTGTGACTAGAGCCTGAGTGATAGTATGATTACTGTTTCAGAACGATTGATCCACAATTATTAAACCACTTATTCCCAGAGCATGGAGAATTTTACGGAATGGACTTACCTGCACTCAATGTTCAACGTGCCCGAGATCATGGTGTACCACGATACAGGGAATTTCGGCATTTCTGCGGCTTACCGGAAGTCACCAAGATTGCCGACTTGGCAGCTTACATGAGACCAATCGTAGTCGAGCGTTTGCAAAATATCTACGGAGCGTACGTACACTGTGTTGCTTAACAAACTAAATCATTTTTGGTACAGGATCATTGGATCATTATTGGATAAGATCTTGAGAGTTGCGACTTCTAATGTGCAGATTACACTAAAGAAAGCTGAAAGAGACTGTGATTAAACCAAGTTGCCTGGTCCAAGGATCGAGCCTGCATTATGATCTGTTGCGTTCAATTAAAAAAAAATGCGCAGTTAACTTTCCATTGTTTTTTTCGCTTGACAAGGATTTTAGTAACTTTGCAAAATACAATCTCTTTTTAGTTATTTCTTTCTCTTCTTTCATATACTTATACTGCATGAATTTTGCTATAATTTACAAATTAAGCAAATTAACTAGGCTGCAACAGTTTGAACTTAATTAGTTTCTTGCTAACAGAGATGGCATTGACAGAGTGGATCTTTTCCCGGCTGCGATGGCTGAATACCCTGTTCCTGATGGGCTTCTCGGACCCACAGCGTCTTGCTTGGTGGGGACTCAGTTTGGACGACTGCGTCAAGGTGACCGGTTTTTCTATGAAAACGGCGGCATGCTACACAGCTTTACGCCAAGTAAGCAATCATTTATATTTCAAAAATGAACCAAATGTAAGGACAAATAATACAAAACGCAGCAAAATTTAGTTTTTAGGATTTGTAGTCGTGTGTGCAGTCTATTTAGACCTGAGTTTTTGGTCGAGGGACTCGACCTAGATCGCCACTCTCTTCAGGATGTTGCTGTTGTTGTTCTTGTTGATAGATGACCTCTTGAAAAAAGCTTAAGACTCCGTGAAGCTTTATAGGAACATACTCTAATTCTGCATTGACAGACAAAGTCGGATTTTCGGTCTGCCATTTTAAATTGAAGATGGCGACGAAAACAGCACTTTCAGAAAAAGCCTAAAGCCCTGTGAATTCTCAATGGATAGTCATGAAGCTTCAAATGAATACACTAGTGTAAACTCTGCATCGTCTGACAGAGTCGGATTTTCGATCCGCCATTCTGGTTTAAGATGGCGGCGATAACACCTTTCAAAAAGCCTATGGTTATGCCAGTTGTAACTATGGATAGTCATGAAAATTAGCAAGAGTAGAACATCGATTGATGGAATCAGGCTTTTTACTTACAATCTTAAATTCAATGTGGCGACATTGATGTCACTTCTAATCTATCGTTAATTTTGAGTTTAACGAGACCCAGGCTCAATCAGTACGAGTCAAATTTGTTCATAGCAGGATACCAAATTAGATAATTCGATTATAATATAAACTGCTTATCTCCCTGAATTGGGGTAATAAGCTTCTCTGTTTCCCTCTGCTTAAAAAGAAACAGAAATATGGAACGGAGCTTGTATGGTTTTCTTACAGGGCAACTGTCAGAGATCAGAAGGCAGACATTAGCAGGATTGCTATGTCGCAATTCTTTTATTACCAGAATCCAGCGAAATGCATTGCTGTTGGAGAACAGGTAAGTCTGTATCAAAAGAAAAGCATTTTTATGGGCGAGCCACGTCCAAACTAAGTGACCCCATGTGCTGATATTTTGTCTTTTTGTTAACGTTAAGCATCCAGTTTTTTAGGCAAGTACTTTCAATTCATGTTAACTTGCCAAAGCACAGAGCTGCACAAAACTTGCTGAGTGGACATATGGCCTAATGGTCTTGACAACGGTATGCTGAATGGTCAGAGTCGAGGAAACAGAACATTAATCAGTTCGTGTTGTAACACTTACTTAACTCGAAAGCTGTAGTACCTAGAGTTACGAACTAGGTAGAGTAGGGCTCAGCCAGTGGTATATTAGAAGACCATTAGAAGTTAAATAAAAAATTGAAATTTCATCTCATGGTATAAAGCACAGCTTTTCGCTATGAAAGTTACAAGTTATAGCTTTACTAGTTTCTAAGTTATGGCCGAAAAGAATTTGTACATTAAAAATTAAATGCAGGAATAATGTCAGCTAATGAAAAACAGCCTATAAAGCACTCAATACATGACAGTAAAACGTATCAAGCAGTTTACACCATAGTCTTCATCATGAATGATTATGTTAGTAGAAAATAGAAAATGTTTATGTTAGTAAAAACAGAAAGTACGAAAGCAGAAAATGAGGCACTGATAAAGATTTGTTGTACGGTATCTGGAATTCCCTTAAAAAGAAAGCCCTGGCGGCCCACAGAGCAATTTGACGCAGAGGAACAAAATGCAGAAAACGTTGAGTGTTTCAAATACTCCTTAGAGAAGTGAAAAACTATATATGCAATTGGAAGAAAACGGGCTTCATCTAGGCAGGGACTGAAATTTTCAACTAGTTATTTTTAGGATTTGAAAATTTTGTGCTTTTGAAAAAATCTCAAGGAATGGCCTAAAATTTCTGCTGCTCATTGATACATGTAGATAATCAGTGTGTAATTGCCACATCAGTGCGGTAATTTTCAAGTGATTCGGTTATTTTGTTCTTATAATATCACAATAAAAACTTGGGCGCATTTTTTACGTCACCTAATGTAACATCTGACAGTATCGAAAATCATTAATATAATGGTTTGTAGCACATTTTTCTCATTTCTGATGTTTGATCCAATTAATTTTAAATTCACTTAATGTACCTTTAAAACAAAACAATAGTGTACTAATGTGAAAAAAATTATTCGCATTTTATTGACCAAAAAAAGGAGCTTATATGTGTTGCAAACGGAAATTTTCAAAATGGTAGGCGTGGATTTGCAATTTAGGCTAGTGTGAGTTAATGAGTTTTATTTCTTATATTATATACACTAAATTGAAACGTTTTTGTATTATTGCAGCTACAGTAATCCTATAATACCGTGTGACTCAATACCAGACATTGATGTATCCCTATTTTACACGCCGGAGTACAAACCTGGTACAGTCGTTACATAAAGTTAAAACATTTGTTCTAGTAGTGTTAGATACTGATTTTCATTGTTTATAATAATAATTCGCAGGCTGATTTTTAGCTGCACTGTATTAATATTGTTCACTAACTTGTACTTGTTGTGTGCCGCCATCTAGTGTTGATTTGTGTGAAAGCCTGCAATATAATTCTCTTGTTCTTGGTGAGTGCTGCCTTCTAGTGTTAATTTGTCAAACCTTTTTATTTGTATTCACTTAAAAACTGTATGAAAGCCTGCCATATAATTCTAACGCCATTTTCTCCGCAGTGATTCTTTTTAATCTTGTGAAATGTTTATTATTGTTGTTGTTGTTGTTCTTATTTCTTGTTTACAAAGAATGTTGTAAAAAACTGTAATTTTTACAGAAAATTGGGCATTGCAGTTTTATTTGCTGGCTTCACAATTTGTTGAATCTTTAAACTCGTGTAACAATCAGGCTAGCAAAAAATGATGGCTATTCTACTATCACAGCTTTATCAGTGCAAATAAACAACTACACCAGTTGACAGTAAGCACACACACACAAACACTATAATGATGCATTATTTAACATGGTTTAGTTTTCCACAATATGCTGCTGTACGAAATTAACAATTGGTACAATTAAAACTTAAATTTGTTATGCAACTGCAATGTTGACATTGTCCACTTGGCAGGGAACAGTGGACACATCACCACACAGTCAAATCAAACCACTGCAGAAAACAGTCAAGACTTCACATTGGTGCAGCTCTTGCTTATTATAACCTATTCTGCAGCAGGGCCTACAACTGCTAGCAGTTACAGCCAAATTACAAATTTTACCAATGATGATCCTCTAACATGAAATTCTGAACTTGTAGAGGTGTCTTCCTTTTTCAAAGAGAGATATGATAGTGTAGTATATAGTAAATGACACTACCCAAAAAAGTTACAAAGTTATTAAGCAATAGCAATGTGCTGAAACTTGATAGCGAAACACATGAATCATTGCCTAAACTTAATACTGATGATTTTCATACTGATTTTGGCAGACAATAAAGTCCTGCAGCTATAGCCAAGATCTTTATTTAAGACTGTTGCATCTGTACTTAATAGATACTTCAAAAATCTAGTAAACACAATATAAAAGTAGTAAAAGCACACTAAGAGCTTACACTGCAGTCCAAACTACGAAGTACATGTACATGTGATTTCATAACAGCAAAGTTACATGAAAATTTGCATGGAAAACCAGTAGATTATTCAATGTTTCATTAAAGCTCATTCACTGTTAGCATGGCTATGGACATGCAACACGCAAAACAAAGAAATCTGTGCAGTAACCAAAATCTACCCAAATTAGAAATAGTTAATGAGGTATGACATAAATTAACTAGGTAAATTTGAAAAATCTTTTTCACTCTTCACACTTTGCACAGCTATATCATCTTTCTCGAAACTTTTATGGTTATTTGAAATCACTGGTTCGGTGTCAATTAATTCGATATCAAGATTTGTTCGACAGGTTGGGTTCTCGAGGCTACATCGTTGTTCAGAAACGAGGTGAACAGGGGACGTCTTTGGAGCATTCGGGGCACTAATTGTCCACACGTTGACTTCTACACCTTCTTCATCTACAAATATTTCGTCTTCAGATTCATCTTCGCAAAGATTGCATAATCTTTGCAGGTGGGTAATTAGATACTGCACACCTGTTCGTATATCATTACTTCTATACGCGTAAAGCCAAGGGTTAGCAGCACAATTGCTGAAAGCCAATAAAGCTAGAAAATTTTGTGTCCAGCGTGATACAAGACAGCTGGGTGTCAGAGCATCGACGAATAGCGTTACAGTAACTGGCAGCCACACAACCAAGAAAACACCAATGACGACACCAAGCGTTTTTACGTACTTGCGGTGCTTGCCAAAATGCTGCTGCAATTCCTCTTCACCCTGTTCCCGATTGTGCTGTAAAGATGCTACCATTGCACTGACAGCACGAGCGTGATGCTGCGCCACTTTAAAAATTTGAAAATAACAACAAACTATCACAGATAACGAAGGTACAAAGAGTGTTAACAAAAGCAGTAAAAGGGTTCGTTTCTCAAATGTGCACGAGACACTGGGGTACCAATGCAAAAACATTGGTACAAAACTCACTAATACTGCATAGCACCAGGTCAATGTTATCAAAATGGTGACACGAGCCATTGAAATTATGTTGAAATATTCCAAGTGCTTGATCAATGCTAAATAATGATCATAAGCAATTAGTGCCAATGTTATCATAGACACACCAGATGTTGTTGCGATGCAGCAATACGGTATCATTAGAATCAGTGTTGGATTAATCCAGAGTTTCTTTACCTCGATCGCAAGTGTGAGTGGTATTAGTAGTCCAGTAATCATGTCTGACACAGCTAAAGAAGCTATGAAAAAGTTTGCCGGGACCCGAAGACGGTTGAACTTGATGATGGCAGCCACAACAAGAAAGTTGCCGCAAATGATCATGGGTAATAACAATGCAGTAATCATGGATGCCACCAGACTGTAAACAGTATGAACGTACTTGCCATTGTCATTTAAACTGGGTTGTGTGACATCAGCGGGTTGTGAGGCGTTACTAATTTGCTCACTCATTGTGTAGCCATTACAGGATCTGCACTGTCTTACTCGTACGTAATGCTTTACACTGCCAGTTACACGTATGTAATGCTTTACACTGCCAGTTACATGTATGTAATGCTTTACACTGCCAGTTACTCGTACGTAATGCTTTACACTGCCAGTTACACGTATGTAATGCTTTACACTGCCAGTTACATGTATGTAATGCTTTACACTGCCAGTTACACATATGCAATGCTTTACACTGCCAGTTGCACGTATGCAATGCTTTACACTGCCAGTTGCACGTATGCAATGCTTTACACTGCCAGTTGCATGTATGTAATGCTTCACACTACCAGTTACACGTATGTAATGCTTTACACTGCCAGTTGCATGTATGTAATGCTTCACACTGCCAGTTACACGTATGTAATGCTTTACACTGCCAGTTACACGTATGTAATGCTTTACACTACCAGTTACACGTATGTAATGCTTTACACTGCCAGTTACACGTATGTAATGCTTTACACTGCCAGTTACACGTATGTAATGCTTTACACTGCCAGTTACACGTATGAAATGCTTTACACTACCAGTTACACGTATGTAATGCTTTACACTGCCAGTTACACGTATGTAATGCTTTACACTGCCAGTTACACGTATGTAATGCTTTACACTGCCAGTTACACGTATGAAATGCTTTACACTACCAGTTACACGTATGTAATGCTTTACACTGCCAGTTACACGTATGTAATGCTTTACACTGCCAGTTACACGTATGTAATGTTTTACACTGCCAGTTACACGTATGTAATGCTTTACACTGCCAGTTACACGTATGTAATGCTTTACACTGCCAGTTACATGTATGTAATGCTTTACACTGCCAGTTACACGTATGTAATGCTTTACACTGCCAGTTACATGTATGTAATGCTTTACACTGCCAGTTACACGTATGTAATGCTTTACACTGCCAGTTACACGTATGAAATGCTTTACACTACCAGTTACACGTATGTAATGCTTTACACTGCCAGTTACACGTATGTAATGCTTTACACTGCCAGTTACACGTATGTAATGTTTTACACTGCCAGTTACACGTATGTAATGCTTTACACTGCCAGTTACACGTATGTAATGCTTTACACTGCCAGTTACATGTATGTAATGCTTTACACTGCCAGTTACACATATGAAATGCTTTACACTGCCAGTTACACAAACCAGGTCATGTTGAAATTACCATCAATGTTCGGGTTGTTTCTCATGTCACTTCCAAAGTTATGATTATGAACAAGAAGTTTTGATCTAGAAGAAAAACGAGTTTGTTATAAAAATGGCTGACAAAGTGTGCATATTAACACAAAAGCATATAGCGTACAAGAGTAACAGCTAAACCAGTGTGAACAAAAGCAAATTTTGCGGATCAGAAACAAGTACAGTCATTGCCGTGTGAACGATGCATGAATAGAACAGTTTGACATTAGGCAAAACGACATGGAATGGCATGAAAAAATAAAGGTGAATAGTGAACATAGTAGCTGGCCAATTGCACAATACACATGACTGAAACAAATGAATTACAACAATATTTATGAATTTTTTAATTATAAAAATCATCAGAAATGTCAACAATTGAAAAATCTTGACGAATTAAAAATATAATAAACTGAAAAACAGCTGAGTTGACTGAAGTTAAACAAATCTGAGCTTGCCCAGTAAATGGATGGGTGATCACCAGGAAAACAGCTTCACTTAATACTGCCTTTGCCAAAATCTGAATAGTACTACTAAATGTTATCTTACAAGGAGTTGCCAAAATCTGAATACTACTACTAAATGTTATCTTACAAGGAGTGTCTTCGACCAACAGGTTTTGGTTCTGCCATAAACACCAACTTAATTTATTAGTGCGGCCTCATAATATTGAGTGTTGACTGGAGTGGGATACCTGCAGTCTGCAGTGTACCAGACTGTGTGTAAAAGAAAGAGATTTCTTGAAACAGAAAAAAGGTAGTTTCACACCATACAAGTATGTATTGCATGAAGCCCACTATTTAGATTAAAAGTTTATATAAGGCCACTCGACATGAGCAACAAGGACGACTCTCTTAGCTTTCACTGGCTAACAAAGTCCCTCTGTATAGGCCTATAGTGCTAAATTATAGATAAAATTATGGTGCACCTAACTTGAATTTATGTTATGCCTTATAAGGTGATTATTGTGCTTTAGTGCATTGTGCTATTTGTGATAATATGAAATTTATGTAATTGGTAATATGTAAGTAAACATTTATGATAGTTAACTAACACGATATATTTGTGAAATTTGTAATGCGAGGATCAAACTATAGCTTTTAAAGTATGTGCTGTCAATGAATTGAATGAATAATTATTTGTTTTGTTGTGGCCACATTTTAATCAAATCTTGTCTGTTTTTTATTGTCGGTTTGTGAACATTTGAAATAGGAAGTACGAATGACTAAATAAAAATGATTAAACGTTCAAAGTAGTGAGACAAAAAAACAATTAAAGAAATACATACCGAGGTTTACTTTAAAAATGGATAATCGCATAACCCTATCTTAACGACAATCATAAAAAGATTTCTGACAGTTTCAGTCCTGTTACAAATAGATAACCAGGTTAATGTACCATAGGTTTTTTCCTTAAGCTTTATTAACATAAAAATCATGTATAATAAAACAAATTTTCGATAACAGGTAAGGAATGTGAGTCGGTAATGATCTTTATCTGCTGAAAATAGAAGTTTATTATTGCACTGAGACAACAATTACTCGCGTGCAGGCGGTGCTGCTAACTACTCACTACTAATGTGCTATTTTGATGTTGTACAAGGACAAGGTGGAGAGCTAATTAGACGTTAAAACTACTAGTTGCCATGGATATTTGATTATCCCCATCCGTCACAGGCAACTCAAAATTCTGCCGAAACTTCACTAATTGGAGAAACAGATTATCAGTTTAAAAAATTGATACACCTTTATAAGAATATTTTTTCCATAACCCCCATTACACTGGCTGCGCGTAGAAAAACAGAAAAATCACGCAAATCGATCACCTTCCCTACTTCATAATAATGTTCAACGAACAGCAAGTTCATTTAACAAGAAGACACGCCATTGCATGCTCAGGCTCATTTAAGTTTTGGACGTTAGATAATTTAGTGAAATTTAGCTAGAAAATCTATAAACAAACCGTAATTAAAATGCAGGAAGGAAATGAGACTTTGTAAAACTAACCCTGTTAGAGGGTTATTGATTTCTTGTTCTTTGTTGGAGCTGGCACTAAGCTTACAACTAGGACACTGACTTAGCAATAATTGTTTGTACGTGTGAAAGTCATTTTTGAAATTGTTGTTCAGTCACTTTGTTATGATTGAGTTTAGACACAGACAAGTATGGAGAGGAACCAAAAATCTATAATAAATATTTGCACTGCACACAACAGAAAAGTGTTTATTTAATGTTTATAGAGAAAACATGAGTAGCAAAACTGCTGCACTGAACATTGAGCAAAAACTAGAAAGGAAAAACAGTCAGTAAAACCTGTTTCACAGCCAGTATACAGGTAGACCTACGCAGACTTGCACACGCTTCACAACAACCATTAATTTTAGATAGGGAGAGGACCAGTGTGTATGTAGTTACTGGACCATACAATTATACTGAAGGTAAGTCAGCTGGTAGAATGTAACAGGATTAGCACATAGATGGCAGCACCTTATTACAATGTACAATTCCAACTTCCACAGTACGAGCCGGCACACCAAAAATGTCACATAGTTAAAAGGCTTCCTGGTTTAGTAAAACGTTGGCTGTTTACAAAATAATATAAAAAGCGGACACACTCAGTAATCGACGCAGTGTATTACACCACGATCATGAGCAAAATCACAACAAAAAGGTATGCAAACCAACCCAAACAAGTTTAAGGAAATTCATCTTTAGAAACAGGAACGATATAATATGTGTACTTATTTTCTGCTTCCAAAAAATACATAAAAATCTTACTAAATGAATATGCCTGTAGTTTTTTTTTGTTTTTTTCTCCTCATCTCCTAAGTAATTGTTGCTCTTTCCCATACTTACTTTTTCTCATAAATTTTTCTATATTACACTTTTTTGATGCTTATTTTTTCTTTCCATACTCCCAGTTTTTAACTTTACTCACTAACCTTGGTCAAATTCCCCTGTTAATAAAACCCCATTTGAAACTACTACATATGATAATTCTAATTACTGAATAATTGTATTGCCTTCTTTAGATTTAGGCATCTAACTTTATTATTTTCTGTTCTCAGTTCTTTTTGGATAATTTGTATCATTTATACTGTTTTCATTTGTATTTTTTTCTTATTTGTTTTTGTTTTTGTTATCTGCAGCATCACCGTTAATTTTTAATATACTAATCTATTTATAAGAAAGGGCAGGAGACTAGATGACCCTATGCTCCTTCCCTGCCCTGCTCCATGATTGTAATTACTTAATATTTAAAAATCTTTTGATGTTAAACTAATTGGAGAAAATAAATGTTCTGTCTATGTCTATGTCTGTGTCTATGTCTATGTACTACGATTCTACCAACTGCAAGGAATAAAAAAAAACTTGAGCAACTTAAAATTCCAAACTAAAGAAAATGTTGTTCAAAACTAACCTGGTGTTCAAAATGGACAATTCATGTCATAATTAGTACAAACATGCCATAAAACTTTAAAGTGCAGTGGCTAGCCCAACAGAGCTGCATTGTTCCCGCAGGAATTCACTTTCTTGGAAGCAGTCACTAAATCAACAGTTGTCATTTAATCTGTAGATAGGCCTACTTCTGGATGGACAGTGACTTTTAAACACCGTGTCCAAACGTTGGTCAGCAACAGTTTCGTCTTTGTTCATCAGTCCAAGTACTAACCAATGCCAACATTCGTAACTTTGGAAAACCAAACAAGAGTTAAGGAGATTGTCTGTAAATCCAGCATCGTGCCACACGTAGTCTATGGATTATCCCAGTTCAATTATAATGAACAGCTTTTGATATTGTCTCTTCAGTCTCTCTGCATTAAGCGTCAACAAGCTGACCTGATTGTCCATTATATTAGTACATAATATGACAATTAGTACACCAAGCACTTCTTACTGAGTTAAAACATGCCATTTTAAGTCTGGTGTAGCTCACTATGTAGCAAAAATGCCTAGTACTGAGTCACTACATCAAGCGCCGAATACTTACTGCGGCACTATGTATGCCAATAGGATACTAATATTACATGTATTTACAGACTATTACATTTACTCGTTACTTCACTGTGTTCAATAAATTTTATAACGCTGCGCATTGCCAGAAGTAAGTAAGTCGGTCGGTCGGTCAATAGGTAGGTAAGTAAGTAAGTAAGAAAGAAAGTAAGTAAAGGTCTTTTTATTCTCAGAAAAAGTTACCATGCTCCATGATTACTTTACAGAAGTATTAAAATTGAAGTAACGTTTAAAACAAGCTGATTTTAAAACATATCTACTAATAAACTTACAATATATCAATAAAAAATTTAATTAATGTAAATCTTTGGATGCAAAAAAGCGTATAAAACTGTATTTATTTTTTATAGTATACAAATTTGAAATGACAATAAAATCAATAGAGAACAGTAAAGATAAAATATTAATGATAATCTACATTAAAAAATACATTTACTTATAAAATCATTAGCTACTCTTTTGTTTTCAGTTTAGATCTAGCAAGCATGAATTCTTTGTGTCTAAGATGCACCTCTTTCTTTTTGGTGACATGATCTCGTGGGTGGTCGATTTGGTAGCATTAGTGGTGGCTAAGTGATCTGGCCAAATCCATCACAAGACACGTGTAGTGACCAATCAGCATTGATCATACAATCCGGAAGTGAATTGTGTGGGAAGTGGTGCTGACAACCCACTTGCATAGCAGTGTTTTGCTGAATTACTGCTAGGTTTACCTGTCTTGAGAGTAGATTTGTTTTATTTTAGAATTCTACCTGCCCAGTGTCCACAACAGGCGTGGTGGGCATATGATGTTATGATGATGATGAATCAATCCACAGTTATTAACTTTTAAGACCTGAAGGTGCCAGCTAACTTTAGAAATTTCTCCAATCTGGCGTGACGAAGTTTACAGTAGTTCATACAATCACAGAAATTCTTTAGCCTATTTTTGCGATAGAATAACATGATGATTTAAATATCATACACCAGCCAACTCATTCGCTTTAAAATTCATTGCAAATGTTGGTCCAAGGCTTTGGAATGACGTAAATGATGAATTAAAAACTGTTCAGCCAATTCAAAAATTTAAAAAGAAATAAAGAGCAATGATTCTCAACAAGTACAACACTTTCTAATATCCTACACCTACTATAGCAGTCATTCCACAATCCTGGTACAGATTATGCAAAACAAGGCATCATTGATAAATCTTTAGAGCTGATGTCAACATAGCACAATCTATTGTCTTTCTTCCTACCATTTTCACTAACACATCCTTCTACCCTTCCTGTATAATCTAACCTTTCTCCCAGTTCTTTTTTTTTGTTCACTCATCCATTCTTTTTTATCGGGTTCACATGACAGTGGGTTTATACAAGCCTTTGCTTCTCTAGCTCACTGCAGTACAATTATTCTTTTATGATAACGATAGTGTATGAAACATAACAATTTAATACAGTATGATGTAATAATTTTGATGTGACTGTGTGCTTAATGTCATTATATTGTACTGAATATGATAATAATAAACTAAACTAAAATCCGCTAGATCCTTCTACTTACGTAGCTTACACCAACTACAACATAATGCTTACACATTATTTTCTTAATGCACTGGAAATTGCAAAGAGAATCTTTTTTGAAAAGCTTCCTTCACAAAATAGCTTTTACCTCTGACAAATAGCCTCATTTTCACGAAAAGCTGTCAATGATTTTCACATTCTGTAGCAGCAACATCTGTAACACAGACGTAATAGTGTACAGATTGCTACAGGTAACTCATAAACGCAAGTTTAAGGGCATTTCATACGTTGTCCTTTCAAACTGAATCTACTTCGTGCGTATCCAATACATTTAATGACAGCTGGGCGCCATCCCACCCATGAGATCAGCCATTGCAAATGGCTGCCCGTAAATGTAGTGGGTTCTCTCAAATAATTGCTTAACAGATTTGTCACAGGAATATAGGTGCAAGGCAATATAACTAGGCAAGTTGCTATAGCAAAAGGTATGGGATAATCTAATACATTTAATGACAGCTGGGGCACCTTCCCACCCATGAGATCAGCCATTGCAAATGGCTGCCCGTAAATGTAGTGGGTTCTCTCAAATAATTGCTTAACAGATTTGTCACAGGAATATAGGTACAAGGCAATATAACTAGGCAGGTTGCTATAGCTAAGGTATGGGATAATCCAATACATTTAATGACAGCTGGGGCACCTTCACACCCATCAGATCAGCCATTGCAAATGGCTGCCCGTAAATGTAGTGGGTTTTCTCAAATAATTGCTTAACAGATTTGAGACAGGATAAAGGATGAAGGTTATGTAACTAGCAAAGTTGTAATATTAGGACAGTCAAATCAATTTCGATGAATAAAATAAATGTCATCTCACTGATGCAAATCCTTTATTGGGTTAATTTATTTATTAAAAGAATTTCTGTCGTACACGAAGTATATTGACTAATTAAAATAGGCAATATGTATAAAAAGATAAAAAAAGATAAAAACAATATTAAAAACAAGCACGGGCGTAAACACATTTACAAGGGAAAATTAATTTGTAGGTAAATAATTTAAAAGACATTATTTTTAAAAACGGAGATTTTTAGACAAATATAAAATTTCTTGCAGGGCCATAAAACTCCTGTGCACATTTGCTTCATCCAAACTTTTAATCACAGTAATTGATTCAGTGTGCTTATCTTGCACACTGTTCAAAAAGTTACCAATGACTACACAAATTTTCACATGAACGAGCATTACTAACCACTTCATAATCGTCATAGTTTTCAAAAACAAAATATTGGCAATTTACCATCTCTGTCCTTAAAGGACAAGAAAAGGGGAACCTGAAGTAGGCTTCAGAAAAATCGCCTTAAAAAATTATATTACTTTACAGCAATTTTATGCACATATCGTATTCGCGTTGAAAGGAATTTTCGTTTGTTTTGATTTTAAATCTCCCGCAATACTGTTCCGACGGCGCCATTACATGACGTCACTAGGTCACGTAACTCAGTGGAAGAAAAGGCAATATTAAATTATGACCCAAAAAGCTTTCCGTGCAAATCTATATTACTTAGCATTTCATTTACCTGCCGGAAAGACTTATGTAACTAGAAATAATAATTTAAAAGGTTTGTGCCAATTGGTAAAATGTCGCTGACTCACCCTCTAGGGTGCACCACTCACTAACCAAAAAACGTATTTTTAATCTTATTGACAAGATACAGTAATTTAAAATTTTGCTTAATTAGCAACATGTATGCTACGAATGCTCTGATTATTTTTTCAAACTTTACAAAATGTTATCAAGACTTATTTCAAACGACCTACCATTAAAATGGCTGCGCCTAACTATCATCGCGGGAGTTTAAATTTACACGTTTTATACAGCGTTACGGCCGATGCAAGCCCTGCATACGAAAAGGTAGTATGTAAGTGGTATAAAATTTCGAGACGAATTTTTTAAGCTTTATGTAAGTGGAGGGTTTTCTTGTGCTTTAATTACATATGGCAATTAATCAAGACTGAATGAGTTCAGATCCAAATCCGCGAGCGTACGCCGTTACCATGTTTATACCCGGCTATACTTGGTCGAGTATGGTTAACTCATATCAATACCTGTAGATTGTTACACTTAAGTGTGACTAACCAGTATGCAAGGTGCTCTTGACAAATTATTACTTGTCTGTACCTGGTTGAATGCGGTTTATTCATGTGTGATGGAGTTTGCCCCAATTTTCAAAATTTCGACTCCAATTTCTGTTCTAATTCGTAGCTCGAACACGACAATGTTTATCACTGGACCATAAGTACCTCAGAATGCCTAAATACTCATGAAAAAAAATTGAATTCAACTCAACCCCTAGAATGAGTTGAACGCCAATCAAAAGAATGACCGAGTCCTACCCCAGCAAGTTCCGTGTGCCTATCCCTCTGCGTTTGCGAGTTAACATGAATTAAATGTGAATACCCTAGTTTTCACATTTTTGCCCCAATCTCGGGCAATCAAGTAATCTACCTTTGCTTGAGCTCCTACCACGCCGCTGTCTCTCCTGAAAGTTTCGTTAGTCCACTTGCTACAGTTAGAGTTATACCTGTGTCAGTGGCGGATTATGATTTTATGGGCCTTAGGCTTGAGCTTGGAACGGGCCTTTTAAATGTTGCTACACTGCTGAGCTGACGTGTTTTTGTGGAGCTCACGTCGTTTGTAAGTTTGTTTAATTTTGTGAGTTTTTGCCCACCGATTGTGATAAAAATTATATCTTCTTGATCCTTGAGTTGTGGACTAGGACTATATAAACACGATTACAGCTTGGTGAGTTTCTGGGTTAGATGTCAACTAAAATAAGCCGATCAGAAACTCTGAAAGTAACTTTAGTTTCTTACTAATTTGCAGTGGGGAACGATCATTCTCTGCTCTGAAAAGGATAAAAACTTATTTACGGTCATCTCTAAAGGATGACAAATTTAAACAATTTATCACTGATGCATATTGAGTCAGATATGTTGAAAAAAATGGACTTTTCAGAAATTATAACTGACTTTGCCCCCAGAAAAATTCGGAAACTGAAATTTTGAACTTAAACTGTGTGTAACGTGAAACTTAAATTGTGTAAACTTGAATTGTGTAAACTTAAATTGTGTAAACTTGATTTGTGCAACCCGATCTGAAATATAGTGACTGACTTTTGAAAAAAAAACTTTTTTCTATATTTTATTTTGGCGGGCCCCTTGCTCTTTTGTCAATTTATTTTTTTTACAAAAATTTTTTTTTTCGTTTTATTTTGCCGGGCCTCTTTTGATCCCGGGCCTTAGGCTTCAGCCTATTCAGCCACGGCTATCCGCTACAGACCTGTGTGCACTTGGGCTTCTATCTCGGACCCTTTTCAAAAGCCAAGTTAAATAGGATACCCACATTACATAAATACTTGTGATGAAAAAATGAGAAATGAGTGTAATTTAAAGCACTAGGAGGAGTTGAATGGCAATCGAAAAATTGGCCGGTCAAAGTGTTCTTGACTCTTTGACCCCTGACTCAGTGACCAAATTAACCTTATTGCCAAATAAAGGGTAGCTGCCTTGACGGCTTTTCAGTCAGTTCGCATGACTCTATCGTCGACTTTATATTTACTTTATTAACACACTTATTACTCTAATTATGTTTGTATATTTTTATTACATGTTATATGTTTATTACGTTCCTGAAACGTTATAGAGAAAAATAAACTTGATTGGACTGAATGACAAGGTCACGTTTACAGCACAAATTTCAAGGGCCCTACATCAATTGTCTACCCTACAAGTTTCGTGACTGTAGCCCCTAGCATTTGCTCGTGAACATGAATTAAAAAGTGGAAAACATCACATAATGAAATAAAAAATCAACGTATGGACTCTAGATCAGCGACACAAATTCTTGAAGCATTTCGGACAATAACGCGAAAAATCCTTGCTTATTACTGAACGACTTACTACAAACTCTGGCAATTATATTGTTGCGAAGCCCTCCCCTGGGAGCCACCAGGGGGTCGAGGGACGCGAAGACAGCCGAGCAGTGAGCCTCGTTTGACGGCTTTGCATCCTACCAGGAAGGAGTGCACAAGAGAAAGAGAAAAGATAATTAATTAGATTCAAACTATGCCGTACCTACCAAAATGACAATCACTGCTAGGCACTGGAAAGAGCAGCACACATGGTGGACGTGACAACACGACAGAGACGTAGTAAACTACGTGCTCACTGCTTTTATAGCAAACGACGCGCATGCGCAAAGTCAACCTTGACTAAGCGTGCCCGCAACAATATTTAATTTAAAACATCGGCCCAGTATTTTTTATAAAGCTTCGTACATAGAATAAGCCCAAATCTAGCAACCAATAAAGAGCTGCTACTAACGTTCAACAGTTGTGGGCAGACCGGAACGCAGGTGACTATTAAAACGATTAAAAATGTAAAATTTAAAAAAAAATTATGTAATGTAATACGTGTTATGTTAGTTTTGTAATGTCAAATGTATAAATAGTGTAAATGTAATGAGTGAAATTAATGTAAAGCGTGTTTCTGTTAATTGTGTCAAGTCAAATGTATATATAGTGTAAAATAAGTCACGTAAATTTTAATGTACTTTTGTAATATTGTTTTGTAAAAATATTTTAATATGGTGTTTATAAATATGTTCATTTATTGTATATAATTAGACCTTAGTTTTGCACTTTAGTTTTTTTAGTCTGCACTGGACGCATTTGTCTTGAACGGTGTTGTTATTTTAACATTACGCTGAGGCTTACTTAATTTTATTATAATGAGTGAACCATTTTAATGACAAATAAAGAATTTTTATATATATATATATATATGTGATTAAGACACCTCTAGCAATTCACTGTCTCACCATAGGGATTTATCCATTATATATATATATATATATATATATATATATATATATATATAATGGATAAATCCCTATGGTGAGACAGTGAATTGCTAGAGGTGTCTTAATCACACTCTCTAGCTGACTAACTAGACCCAGCGCTGTTTAGCTTTGCAGTAAAACACGTCTTGTGACCCCCTACTAAAGGTTACTGTGGGGAGCCGGAAGAGAAATTTCGTTGCATCCTTTGTTTATCATGGAAAAAAACATATCAACCACATTTGCTCAAAACTTAGTAAAGTAGTTGGAATTTTCACAAAATGTTATAAAATTTCAGATTCACCTACTTATAAACAGCTGTATTATACGTTTGCATATCCTTACTTTTGATCATTGCAGTACAGTGTGGGGTAATATGTATATTGATACCTTAGAAAAATTATTAAAACTTTGATTATTGCAGTATAGTGTGGAGTAATATGTATACTGATAGCCTAGAAAGATTATTAAAACTATGATTGTTGCAATGATAGTATGGGGTAATATGTATACTGATAGCTCAGAAAGATTATTAAAACTTTAATTGTTGCAATGATAGTATGGGGTAATATGTATACTGATAGCTTAGAAAGATTATTAAAACTTTGATTGTTGCAATGATAGTATGGGGTAATACGTATACTGATAGCTTAGAAAGATTATTAAAAGTTCAAAAAAGCTCATGCGTCTAATGACGCAATTGCATTACAGAGCTCATACCGACAATCTTATCAAAAATTTGAAAATACTGACAATGCCCAAGGTAGTCGATATGCAAACTAACCTGTTCATGTACAAATATGTTAATAATCTTTCGCTTAATATGTATCTCCATTTTTTCAGTTGAAATAGCAGTACGTATTCATATCAAACTCGACAATACCACAAATTCCACACTCCTCAGTGCAGAACAAACGTTATGAAACATAATGTCATGTATAATGGTGCTGTAATGTGGAATAATTTACCCAGTAAAATAAAACACACTTTTGAAAAAATATTTACTAGAAAATATGTGATTTGGTAAATGATGTAAGATGTAAATTTTTTACCATAATTATACAATTTAACGTTCTAATCAAGTTTTAATCTTTTTACCGACACTTTTAATCTATTTGCACCTACTTGTGTGTTTATATTGTACTAACCATATACTATGTATTTTCTACTTTTAGCAGTAATTTTACTTTCTGCACATTGTCGATATGTTTAACGATGTTTTTAATGGACATATAAGTCTCTTGACTTCAGTTCATAGATGTATTATAAATAAATAAATAAATAAATTTTGGTATACACTGCGTATTATCCCTACAACTATTTTGCGTAGTGTCAGCAAGTGACAGGAGATGCGGTCAACAGGAGGCAAGGGAAAGCTGAACGTCGTAACTTTCCACTCTTGCTTGATTTGTGGTTATGCAGGTAGGAATTTTGCTGACTTGTCGACGTGCGCTGCGACTAATAAAGTCAATTTAGCAAGCATGAAGTCAATTTAGCCATTATAGCTGCCCAAGAAAATTTCTGTAGCCATAAAGTTATCATTGACAAACGTAAAGGTATGATTAATCGAGCTAGAGTATATTTTATTTCGATATTGAGCAATTTGGTAAGTCTATACCGCAATCGCGGAAAAGGTGTTTATTTTAGACATTGAAAATCAATATCTAATGAAAGCGTTTGGCAAATGGTCTGTTCAAAGTTTACTTAAACGCTTTTGTTAAAAGATCTATTACCTTGTTTAATGCCAGTGTGACGTTAGTAACTTGCTGCTCGTACCTTATGAGGTTGAAAAACTAAACCCAAACTGGAATTGTTCCGGATCCAAGACAGACTTACGATAGCGAAACAAACAGACAAGTGATAATAAATTACAAATATTTCAATCTAGCATGGCTGCCATTAAAAGTCATCTTTCTAACATGACAGCTATTACAGAAAGAATAAACTAACTAGACTGTTTTCTAAGCAACACACAACGGATAGTAAAATGGATCTGTGAAACGTCGCTAACAACACTAGTCAATTTGAATACATGGAACTAGGAATTAGTCTAATCAGGCAAAAATTTGCAAAAAGATCATTGAAACCGTTCTTGCAAACATTACTAATGCAGAAATAATGATTGCATTTTGAAGAATCAAACCATATCATTAATGCCATTGCGTGAAGACCTACTCAAAACTTATATTTCTAGAAACAAGCATGTATGGAATGAGATTTATTCGATTAGAGTACATCTGAACAGACATGAAAACTGGCAAAAGCTGATTCTACGACATTAGATTAGATTCTACAGTACACCATTAAATTATTAATTAATAAAGTAGGAGGTAGACGGACAGGAAAGGTTTCTTTCCTTTATGTTTGTACGGTCTACATTTTAATCTAAAGGAATGTGTGAACAACAACAGCATCAACAACGATGGTGACGACAATAACAGTGATGACGAAATGGTGACGAACATGATATTACTAACTATGACTGTGATCACAACTCTACAATAATTAGTTACAATGGTGGCTGAAGACCGTCATTTCATTGATATGATGGCTTTGGTTATGCGCATGTGCAATGTTGACGATGTCGATTTGTCAATGATGATGTCATACGGCTGAAACTGTATTTCTGTATAACTCTGAGCTCTGGACATTAAAAGCAAATCATAAAGCTGAAATCGATGCGTTTCAAAGGCGAAATTATAGAAACATTTTGGGTATTAGATAGCCAAAGAAATTTTCAAACAAAGATCTATATGAAAAAATAAAAAAAGAACCTTGGACAAGAAAAATAAAAAGACGCCGTTTAAGATGGATTGGGCATATGTTTAGACTACCTGATGGTATTCCAGTGAAAATAGCTCTTCAACAAGTCATAGAACCAGCTAAAAAACCTGCAGGAGGACAAATGTTAACATATTTAGATTTTGCACAGAAAGATTTAAACACTTCAGCATTGATCCTCAGAAATAAAGGTACTTGGTTGGGGTATTGCGGCGAGCAGGGAGTCCTGCAATAGGGAGGTGAGCAGAATCATGTTACTGGACGTATGATTCATTGGATGATGATGATGATGATGATATGGCTGACGTCACAATAAGGACAGTCTTCAAAAGCATAAGGAACAACAGAAAAAGACACCGGGCAGCAACGATGATGATAGCATTCTTATAAGTTAAAACACAAACTGACTTTATTATATTTGTAGAATGCGCTGAATTTCTCCAATATTTCTCTACAACAAAGCAAACCATCGGAATGCTGTATGATGCTTAAAACAGCACAAACAGTTTAAGCAGCTTAGTTAAATAAATACAACAGCTAAAAACGTAAGAAGCAGAAGATTTAATTTATCACGTTAAAAGAATTAAGTAGACAGAATCTGAGCTCAAGTAAATAGAAGCTGGTATAAGATTACACGCCTAATGACACATTCAAGCGAAAATGTGCTTTCATGTAATTTAAGTCACTTATAATAATAATTTTATTTTGCGTAAAATCAAAGGTTTTATGATTTTTAACGCAATTATTAAGAATTCTGATATATCTATTAACCATATGTTAGGTTTTTATATTACACTGACAATCTAGTTTTTTGTTGTTGCTATATAAGTGGTAAAAATAACATTGCACAAGCAAATTCCAGAATTAGGACAAATACCCACTATGGAACGAACTCTATAATCAAGCAATTCTACTTTGGAATTCTCTATCATCACAGGTTAAACAAATCAAGTCCCTATCAGCATTTAAAATAAAATTAAAATCACTAATATTAACCAGATATGAAATACCATCACACTAGTACGACGACATACACACTAATTCAGAATTCATATATCCACGGCCATATTAATTAAATCATAATTTTTTCATTTTTTTGCATAGTTGTAAATATGTTTGATTTTATTCGTCGTTACTTTCCATTACCGCACAGTACTTTAGATTGCACTGACGCATTTGCCTTTAGCAGTGTAAGTTTTTATTAACTAACACTGATTGATCATCTCTGTAAATTTTTTATCAGTGATTATCAATGTATTTTAATGGCAAATAAAGATTATTACATATATATATATATATATATATATATATATAAGACTGATTGATCATCTCTGTAATGTTTTTATCAGTGATTATCAATGTATTTTGCCAGTATTACAATGTATATATATTATCAATGTATTTTGCCAGTATTACAATGTATATATATATATATATACATTGTAATACTGGCAAAATACATTGATAATCACTGATAAAAACATTACAGAGATGATCAATCAGTCTTAGTTACTGATATATACAATTAATTACAGTGACATAGATGGTGTATAACTGAGGTATAAAAAATTACACAACTGCACATTATTTTATACCTTGCATTGGTAAAACTTGGAGACTTCGTGTATAAGATCATAGGTTAACGCAATGCTCTCTTCCCATCTGTTGTGTTCAGGGCTGGTGTTGCTTGTTAGGTTTTCGACAAACTTCAGCACGCGCTTTAGAAACCTGTATGAAAATTAATTGGTGTTAACATTAGTCAAAACAAAAGTTGTAGTTGTGCTTACAATTACTGATAATTGGAGTTAATATCAGTCAAAACAAAAGCTGTAGTTGTGCTTACAATTACTGATAATTGCAGTTAATATCAGTCAAAACAAAAGCTGTAGTTGTGCTTACAGTTACTGATAATTGGCGTTAATATCAGTCAAAACAAGAGCTGTAGTTGTGCTTACAGTTACTGATAATTGGCGTTAATATTAGTCAAAACAAAAGCTGTAGTTGTGCTTACAATTACTGATAATTGGCGATAATATCAGTGAAAACAAGAGCTGTAGTTGTGCTTACAATTATTGATAATTGGCGATAATATCAGTGAAAACAAAAGTTGTAGTTGTGCTTACAATTACTGATAATTGGCGTTAATATTAGTCAAAGCAAAAGCTGTAGTTGTGCTTACAATTACTGATAATTGGAGTTAATATTAGTCAAAGCAAAAGCTGTAGTTGTGCTTACAATTACTGATAATTGGCGTTAATATTAGTCAAAACAAAAGCTGTAGTTGTGCTTACAATTACTGATAATTGGCGTTAATATTAGTCAAAACAAAAGCTGTAGTTGTGCTTACAATTACTGATAATTGGTGTTAATATCAGTCAAAACAAGAGCTGTAGTTGTGCTTACAATTACTGATAATTGGCGTTAATATCAGTGAAAACAAGAGCTGTAGTTGTGCTTACAATTACTGATTATTGACATACTAATTAATAATTTCATGGTCAATGAAAAAATTGTTTTCTGGTCTCGAGTGGGCGGCCCATCAAAAGTCACAGATTGTCTCTGATTTTGAACCGCCCATCAAAAGTCACAGATTGTCTCTGACTTTGAACCGCCCATCAAAAGTCACAGATTGTCTCTGACTTTGAACTGCCCATCGAAAGTCACAGATTGTCTCTGACTTTGAACTGCCCATCGAAAGTCACAGATTGTCTCTGACATTGAACCGCCCTTCAAAAGTCACAGATTGTCTCTGACTTTGGACCGCCCATCAAAAGTCACAGATTGTCTCTGACTTTGAACCGCCCATCAAAAGTCACAGATTGTCTCTGACTTTGAACCGCCCATCAAAAGTCACAGATTGTCTCTGACTTTGAACTGCCCATCAAAAGTCACAGATTGTCTCTGATTTTGAACCGCCCATCAAAAGTCACAGATTGTCTCTGACTTTGAACCGCCCATCAAAAGTCACAGATTGTCTCTGACTTTGAACCGCCCATCAAGTCACAGGTTGTCTCTGACTTTGAACCGCCCATCAAGTCACAGGTAGTCTCTGACTTTGAACCGCCCATCAAAAGTCACAGATTGTCTCTGACTTTGAACCGCCCATCAAGTCACAGATTGTCTCACTACAGTAGATTCTACACCGAATGCCCAAAAAGTGTGTATTTTCTCCTTTCCAAATTTTTTGTACTATGGAATCATTGGAACATTTTGACACTGAATCATTGATCCAGGGCAAGGCCAGAGAGAACTTTTCTGCATTTGTAATTATTATTAATACCATCATCATAGCCATTGTCATTATCATCTGCATTGTTACCATCATTACTATTCATAAAGAAACATGCTTGTGTTATTATAATAAATGATGCAAGTTCTGCATGACAATCAGATTTTCATTTAGGTAGCCTTTCATTAGCAATCTTTACTTTAAGCAATCTTTAAACTGTTCACGTGTACCCCTTTTTCAATGTTATGCTCACAGACGATTAATTAGGGGACTCACACACAGTTATCTGGGACAGCAGGTTGTTCATATTAAAAAAGTTAATTTAGATCAACAGAGATGTTGGGGAAACTACCTTCTGACAGGGTGCTATAATATTTTTATTTCGCTGCTCAGTGTGGTAATAAAACAGTTAATCAGGCAGTAGCCTAACTTAGCAGACTAACATGCCCAGTGAGTAGGCAGTTAACACTGGCCTTTGCAAGAGAGTAAAGCTACTTTGAGTTAATCAGGCAGTAGCCTAACTTAGCTGACTAACATGCCCACTGAGCAGGCAGTTAACACTGGCCTTTGCAAGAGAGTAAAGCTACTTTGATTGTTACAAAAAATCATCAGTGCTTGTAGAGTATGAATTTAGGATTGGTCTAACTGCACTATTCTTTGATTGCTGCTTCTGTCTGACAGACAGACAGACAGACAGACACGCAAACAGACAAGGACGCCAGTATCCGTTGCATTAAAGAGTAAAAAGTTTGATTTTATAATAGGAAATGGCCTATTTATATCCAACAAAATAAGGTTTTGAAGACCAGGTAGACTGCACACACAATGTAACCCATCCATAACCTTTTCCATGCAGTGCGCATATATGGTAGTTAAGAAAGCTGGCTTCACTCTGCAGCCACACAATCTCACGGAATCCATTAGATTGTGTAATACTTGTTCTATGAAACCTAACAAGTAATACCATGCTAGTCCAATTACTACACATTTTGCTACCTTGCACCTAATCTCAAGCAGAACGCCAATTAAAGTGATTTTAGAGGAGAAGCTTATACCTCCTCTAGTCTCACGTGTGGTGAGCGGTTAACAGCAAATTTAACGGGGAAGTACTTTAAAGGAAAGGACATGTTACTTAGCATGTTGGGTTTATTTTACTCTCATCACTTAAACTTAGAAATATATAGAAATTTGAAAAAACTGTTTATAAAGCTAATTAATATTATCGCTGTATATAAATTTTCAGCCGCGATGGTAGCCGCCATTCACTTGAAAATTATGACGTAACTGGTGGACTTCGTGACGTTTCATAACCAGATCGTAGCTTTCCGCGCTCTGCTTAAAGTAATTCAAACTTCTGCAGCAAAATATCACATAACTAGCTACCTATCTTTTGTAAAAACGTATATATTTTTGACAGAAATTGACAGTGAGTTGCCTTTTTTCAGTCGATGAGTGACGTCATTGGTGGAAATATAGGCATTCAAACTGGGAGTGCCCAAGCGTGAAACTATCGCGATTTTAAAAGCGATTTTACTAATTACACGAGGTGCTTATCGCTTTCATTACTAAAGTCTTAAAACTTTAACTTCTAACTTTTTTTAACATTATTTTCAAAGAATGAAGGCTAGCACCGCACGTCTAGGTACGTTTCCCAGAAAACTTTCTCATAGAAAAAACATTTCCTAGAAAAGATAACTTCCCAGAAAATATTTTCCCTAGAAAACTCGTTTCACACAAAAAGTATTTTCCACAAATATCGTGGTTGCGTTTTTAGTTGTACGATCTACTAGCTTAGTCGGATAAAGCCTTCGGTTTTTTCTGCTTCCCCCCTCCCCCTCTCTCTCTCTCTCTCTCTCTCTCTCTCTCTCTCTCTCTCTCTCTCTTTCTCTTTCTTTCTCAATTGTCAATACCACCTCTTTCTCTCTTTCTGCTTCTAATTATTTACAGCGTTTTAAGTAATGACTATCAGAATCATTGAAAATGACACAATGTATCGAGTACAGCAGGCTGTCAGCATATTTTTCTCGCGCAACTCGTTGTCTTCAATGTTTTCACAGTCACAGTTAGATGCATGTACATCCTCCCTAAATCAACGAAATAATTCGGCATAACAGTGAAGAGAACTGCCCAAAGTGAGATTCCTAAGCAGTCACCCAGCTAATCAGTTGCCAGGCTCGACACTGCTTCATTTCGTAGCCGTGATTACTCACTGTTGCGTATATGCAAAGATCAACACGATTCGTTGTATAATCGTGCTAACGTTACAAATCTACCTTCTTGCCTTAAGGAGTTACCAAATTTTTTTATCAGGTAATCGATATTGATCAATAAACGTAGTTAAAATAAACTACTTTTCATTTCGCATCATCCAACTGCGCTTTAAAAAGGATTCATTACATTTTCTGTGAATTTAATTTTCTGAGAAATGGCGGTTCTGGCAAAAAAGTTTTCTGGGAAACGAATCTATCCCAGCACACCGCAATACACTTTCAAAATTTTGAAGCCCTGCTGCCTGAAATAGAGGAAGTTGCGTGCATGACTGGACATCTCTTGTTTACGCTATGTACGTTTTCTTTTAAAACGGGGAACAGTTTTTTGTGGGATATTATTCTAGCAAAACTTGATATCACCTAACTTCAACGATTTGTCACCAAGTAGTGATTGTGGAACTATGACCAGACGGCTTAGTCTAGTGGTAATGCGTCTGCTTTCCGTCTGGGAAGTCGTGAGTTCGAACCAGCGGCCCGGTCATACCAAAGACTTTAAAAAATGGTACCTGCTGTTGCCCTACCTGACGCGTGGTATTTAGGGTAAAAGTGGGGTAATAATAGTCTCTGTTATGTAGTTGTAGGTTGTTATTTACAGTCGGTGATAATAGCTCTTGGAGCTAATGTTAATTGTTGACCCAAAAACCGACTTTAAACAAAGATTGTTATTATTATGTTATGTTTTCATACCCACAAACGCAGTTTTTTGTTGTCTATCGAACGCTTTGATCCTATGATTCCTATCAGTAACCGAGGTACAGAAATCCGTTATTTTTTTGCTTAAAGCACAAGAGAACCCTTCATAAAAATAAAGCTTGAAAAATTCGTTTTGAAATTTTATATCACTTACATACTGCCTTTTTGCACGCAGGACTTCAATCGGCAGTCACGCTGTATAAAACCGTTAGACACAGCTGTTTTCATGACAGGTCATTTGAAACAAGTTTAGATAACATTTTGTAAAGTTTGAAAAAATAATCACAGCATTCGTAGCGCACAAGTCACTAACTAAATAAAATTTAAAATTACTGTATCTTGTCAATAAAATTAAAAATACGTTTTTTGGTTAGTGAGTGGTGCACCCTGGATGGTGAATCAGCGACATTTTACCAATTGGTGAAAACATTTTAAATAATTAACAATTTTCTTTTCTAGTTACATAAGTCTTTGTAGCAGGTAAGCGAAAATCTAAGTAATATAGATTTGCAAGGAAAGTCTTTTGAGATATAATTTAACATTGCCTTTTCTTCCCTTGATTTACGTTTGGTACATGACGTCATGTAATTGCGACTTCGGAACAGTATTGCGGGAGATTTAAATGAGAACAAACTAAAATTGGTTTCAGTGCGAGTAAGATATACGCATAAAATTGCTATAATGTAATACAATTTTTTAAGGCGATTTTCTGAAACCTACTTCAGGTACCTCTTTTGTCCATTAAGCATGATCGATTACTAAGCGTGGACTATTTCAAAATGACGTTATCTGATGCTTGCGCCTATGTGCCTTGAATGGGGTACGGTGAAAAATCCGTCTGTAACAATCTCGTTTTCTTCCCAAACGAAGTAGTGAAGAGTTTTATACCGCAAAGAGCTTTGCAAAATTAGCGAAGCGAATGTGTACAAAAATGCTAACTGACTAATACAAGTACTAAATCAGATTGACGTGTTGATAACGATAGGCTCTTGAATATGCAAATGCGAACAAGCCACGCGAATACATGCTTGAGAAATTGCGAAAATTTAATAAACAAGCACGATGATGGCGAACTTCCATAGAGAAGCAACTGCTGGAAAAACAGCCATGCAGAAAAAAATGTCGCGTGAAATAGTACGAGAAGTTTACTACGATAATGACGAAGTAGGAGAACGGGCATAGAGCTTTAGCAAATAAATAGGCATATTACTGTAGCAGCTTTTAGTGTGGTTCAATCGCTTTGGATATATTTAGCAATTACTGGATAAAATATATTGTGCTTCAGTTGCTGACTAGAGAGAAAGCATTGCAAAGGTGAAAGCCCTATGTAATCCTAGAAGTGATTACTAATAATTAAAGTGCTAACGAAGTGGCGTGCCAACGGAGAAGCAGCTTCCGTTTTGCAAGCGGGAAACAATACAATCAGTGCATCACGTACCGACTTTGCATCACTGAATGTAAACAAGGCGCGTATGTGATATAAGAAGGCTGTAAGGTTTACTAAAATTTAAAAGAATTAATGCAGTATAAAAAGAAGTAAACTGTTTTTTAAATCAATTTTAGTTTAGGCCACGTGAACTGTAACAGTTAAAGGGACAGTTACACTTAAAGGACAAGAAAAGAGGAACCTGAAGTAGGTTTCATTAAAAAATTATATTACTTTACAGCAATTTTATGCGTATATCGCACTAGCACTGAAAGGAATTTTAGTTTGTTTTCATTTTAAATCTCCCGCAATACTGTTCCGACGGCGCCATTACATGACGTCATGTACCAAACGTAAATCAAGGGAAGAAAAGGCGATATTAAATTATGTCTCAAAAGACTTTCCGTGCAAATCTATATTATTTAGATTTTCGCTTACCTGCTAGAAAGACTTATGTAACTGGAAAAGAAAATTATTAATAATTTAAAATGTTTTCACCAATTGGTAAAATGTCGCTGACTCACCCTCCAGGGTGCACCACTCACTAACCAAAAAACGTATTTTTAATCTTATTGACAAGATACAGTAACTTTGAATTTTATTTAGTTAGTGACTTGTGCGCTACGAATGCTCTGATTATTTTTTCAAACTTCACAAAATGTTATCTAAACTTGTTTCAAATGACCTGTCGTGAAAATGGCTGCGTCTAACGGTAATCGCGGGAGTTTAAATTTACATGTTTCATACAGCGTGACTGCCGATTGAAGTCCTGCACGCAAAAAGGCAGAATGTAACTGGTATAAAATTTCAACACAAATTTTTCAAGCTTTATGTTTATGAAGGGTTTTCTTGTGCTTTAACTACAAGACTCTTCATAAATTTTGTATCATTTACGTGCTGTCTTACTGCATGCAGAATTTGCGTCAGCAGTAACACTGCAAAAATGTGAATTTAAACTCTCGTAATGATTTTTAAGCGCTGTCATTTTGACAGTAAGTCGTTGGAAACACATTTAGATAACATTCCGTAAAGCTTGAAAAAGTAAACAGAACATTCGCAACACAGTCTTTCCTAACAAAGGAAAAGTTTGAATTACTTTATATTGTTAATAAGATCAATAACGTATTTTCTGGTGAATCAGTGGTGCATACTGGGATGGCGAGGCAGTTTTATCAGTTGCCGCGAATTTTTAAATTACATGTATTAAGAATTTTCTTTTCCAATCATATACCGTAAAACGGGGTGAGTTCGCCACCCCTTACGTAATGGCCATTGTAGGTTTGCTGTAACTATTGTTCAGGGTTTAATGAACAGATATCATGATCACCGTCATCATAAGCAGTTTGGGACAGTTATCTTCTTTCAATTCGCACTAGAAGTATTCCATTCTGCGCTACATATTATTTGTCTACGATTTCTGGCTACTTAACATGCCACGCACCTGCACCCCTGTACCGGGTCATAGATACCAAAATTATACCCCAGAAGCTCTGGAAGCTGCCCTACATGCCGTCAAGAATACCAACAGGACAATCAGCGCAGCGGCGAGGCAATTCGGAGTTCCAAGAAAGACCCTTTCTGGCAAACTCTCACGAAGTCATCCGCGGAAGACCGGAGGTCAGCCAGTGTTCTCCGCCGCCGAGGAGCACGAAATCGCCAACACTCCAAGTGGCCGCTGAGTGGGGGTTCCCAATGACTGCCATCGATCTCCGACTACTGATTAAGAGTGTTCTTGACGCGAAGGGAATCCAGGAACGACGATTCAAGGCAAACACCCCTGGAATAGACTTTGTCAAATCATTCGCCCGAATGAACAATCTGGTTTTCAGAGTGGCTGGCAACATCAAGGGCGCCCGCGATAAGATCAGTGCACAAGACGTTCAAGCTTTCCTTGCCAACGTGGAAGTTTCTATTTGAAAACTAAAACTAGACATTTTTCATAATTTTTTCATAGGCTGGCGAACTCACCCCCAACCAGCCAATCACAACCAGTTAACTTCAGCTGCCTAGAATGGCATTAAACAGTGTTAAATTGTTAGTGGCGAATTCACCCCACGATAGTGTTTCATTTGAAAGGCAATATAAAGCTTGAACTAAGAAAATCGGTTGGGTAATTCTCTTGCTATGGCAGGAAACGTAAAAAATACCCCTAAAAAGTGGCGAACTCACCCCGTTTTACGGTAAGTCTTTCAAACTGGTTAAGTGTAATGAATGCTATGTACATATAACTCTGTAAAGGATGTTTCAGTGACACCCATTTAACGTCCCTTTTCTCCACAACAGTATGTTAATTAAAATGTATATAGATATTGTAAAAGAACTAACCCAAAATTACCTTATCGTAAATTGATTATAATGGCATACTGTTTATACACGAATGACATTAACGTAAGATTGTTTATGTATGTAGAAGCTACAACAAATACTATTTGTACATACAGTATAACATGTATAAACATTGTACGCAAATATTAGATATGTAATTAGAATTAGTGAATCGTAATGCAGTTGTGTTAGCTTGTTTAGTAAGAAATTGTAACTGTGAAGAATTTAGTGTAAAAATTTAATTAATGTACATAATGTAAAGATTTGTTTAACATTTTTGTACTTATGTGTCGTGCAAATAGAGGGCTTATTGTATCATTTTCAATAAAGATTTTTAATAATAATAATAATTCCCTTTTCGTTCTCGTTAAAAAAATTTCACACCGTGCTAGAGAATATACAATAGTAAGAAAAAGAAGAGAGGCTAATTTGATTTTGGGCGTTACTTGAGTCTACACTGTATTATTTGGCGTGAGTCGGTTATGCCACGTAGACGCTGGGTTTATTAAGTAAGATGAGAAGACTGTAAAGAGAAGAGAAGGTGAAGAAGCTATTATACTAGGCATATAATGTAACTGAGACATGAAAACATCAATGAAGGTCAGTCAAGTGTGAAGGTAACAAGTTCTAAAAACAACCATTAATATAACCAGCGGCTTAGTTAGAAAAAGCAGAGAAAACTGATTTTTTATTGTCATCAATTTCTCGTTGCACTTACAGTTGCCTTGCACCTGATGCATTTGCCTAGAACAGTGTGTGTGTTTTTATTATCAACTAACACTGATTACCTATCTTTAATTCTTGGATTACGACAGTTACTGTTTTATAAAGGAAAGATAAACAACATATAAGCTAGGCTATGCTGTGCTATACTACACTACACTACACTACACTACACTACACTACACTACACTACACTACACTACACTACACTACACTACACTACACTATGCTACACTACACTATACTACACTACACTATACTATACTATGCTAGAATATGCTATGCTATGCTACACTACACTACACCACACTACACTACATTACACTACACCACACTATGCTATACTATACTATGCTAAGCTACACTACACTACATTACACTACACTACACTACACTACACTACACTACACTACACTACACTACACTACACTACACTATACTATACATTTTCCATGTTTTTTACATTTGTTTATATTGCTGTTGTGACTTGCGACGAGTGTTTGTGAGAATGTGTCCTACGTCATCACGGTGGGCGGGGCTAAACGCGGACGTGCACTTCACGTGCTTTCCGATCTTTAACAAGAGATTACTGTAATATACAATCAAAAATTATGCAGTCACTTAATCAATATGTAGAAGCTCGGTAGCATGTAGCATCCTCAACCAAGTAAGCAAAAACTTACTGACCACAATGACAAAGGAAACACTGAAATCTATAGGTTTTACATGTCAAATGTAGACACAGGAAAGTTCAAATGTAGACATAGGAATTTCGAATGTGTTTTGGTAACTCAAATGTGACTTAGGTAAGTCAAATGTAGATGCATTACTTTGAATAAATCGGTAATTAAGTTATTTAAGTGCAAATTACAAAAAGATAAACCAAAGATAGTCATCACGTCTTTCATAACTTTGAAAAATGCGTTGTTTATCCTCAAACTAAATTCTTTGATAAACCATAACGTCGGTAGAAAAGAATAAATTGGTTCCCACTTCCCAATGAACAGTGAATCACTAATTAGTTTTTTAAGTAATGCATTAGCACTGCATTAATGAATTAGTTTCTCTCAAGAAACATTGTTTATTTTAAGAATGTATTGTTTTCTCTAACAGTTCTAATGGTATGTAAAGTTTACAGAATATTAGTGAACCATTAGTAGACCTATAAAGTTATTATTTTCACAGCAATTATTAACTTGAGATTAAATGAGATTAAATTTAACATCCTTAAACTTTACCACCTATCCAAATTTGAGATACCAATGTCACATTTGACTTGACATGTGTCTATATTTGACTTACCAAAAACGCTTAAGATTTCTTGAAAACCATTGTTAACACATTTGAACTACCTAAGTCTACATTTGAGTTACCAAGACACATTTGAATTACCTAAATCTACAGTTGAGTTAACGCAGGTCTACGTTTGACATGTAAAACCTTTAAAAAACGTTAAAAGTTTGACGAAGTTGTAAAAGAGCTGATACAGATGAGATATTTTCCCACAAAAACAGGTAAAACAGTTTTTATCTAATATGCAGTAATTCTAACAGAGTTCACATTCACTAATGCACGCATACAGAAATAACAATGCTAATTTATGAGGTCTAAAGTGGCTACTTTGTTATTTGCCAAATCAACTAGTTAGCTCTGAAAGTGGAAAACGGGCACGGCAAATTTCTTTCATGATCGTATTGTAATACTTTGCTTTGATCTGCAACGTGCACCATTCGTCAATACTTTTTAGCTTGTTAGACATCGTGGCAGGAAATGAAACGTGCAGGGACGAATGGACAATAGCCAATTAGCTGGTCTCACTTTACAATGTCACGTTCAGGGTGTGCTGCACTAATCAACAGCACTTACTAGAGGATCTCGAAGATTTCAGCATATGAAGAGCACCCGTATTGCTGTTTGCCAGGAGGCAATTTTTAACACATTTAGCAATAAGAACTCCATGCAGTGTCAAGCAGATGTTTAACATTAAGAACGGTATATTATTTGCAGTTATACTTTTGTGATTAAAGGAACAATTCTTAAATTAGTATAATTCGAAACATTTATATTTGCACTTACCTTCTATGCAGTATTATATGTAATTATTTTGTTGTTGTTATTTCAGCCTGATCATTGCTGCAATATCATAAATAAACCACTTTGATTCAGCAAAAACTTCCATAGTTATTTACTTACTTGTGTTGTTGTGGCACTATGAAGCCTTGCTCCTAACTTACTTGTGTTGTTGTGGCACTATGAAGCCTTGCTCCTAACTTACTTGTGTTGCTGCGGCACTATGAAGCCTTGCTCCCAACTTACTTGTGTTGTTGTGGCACTATGAAGCCTTGCTCCTAACTTACTTGTGTTGCTGCGGCACTATGAAGCCTTGCTCCTAACTTACTTGTGTTGCTGCGGCACTATGAAGCCTTGCTCCTAACTTACTTGTGTTGTTGCGGCACTATGAAGCCTTGCTCCTAACTTACTTGTGTTGCTGCGGCACTATGAAGCCTTGCTCCTAACTTACTTGTGTTGTTGTGGCACTATGAAGCCTTGCTCCTAACTTACTTGTGTTGTTGTCCTAACTTACTTGTGTTGCTGCGGCACTATGAAGCCTTGCTCCTAACTTACTTGTGTTGTTGCGGCACTATGAAGCCTTGCTCCTAACTTACTTGTGTTGTTGTGGCACTATGAAGCCTTGCTCCTAACTTACTTGTGTTGTTGTGGCACTATGAAGCCTTGCTCCTAACTTACTTGTGTTGCTGCGGCACTATGAAGCCTTGCTCCTTACTTACTTGTTGTTGTGGCACTATGAAGCGTTGCTCCTAACTTACTTGTGTTGTTGCGGCACTATGAAGCCTTGCTCCTAACTTACTTGTGTTGCTGCGGCACTATGAATCCTTGCTCCTAACTTACTTGAGTTGTTGTGGCACTATGAAGCCTTGCTCCTAACTTACTTGTGTTGCTGCGGCACTATGAAGCCTTGCTCCTAACTTACTTGTGTTGTTGTGGCACTATGAAGCCTTGCTCCTAACTTACTTGTGTTGCTGCGGCACTATGAAGCCCTGCTCCTAACTTACTTGTTGTTGTGGCACTATGAAGCCTTGCTCCTAACTTACTTGTGTTGCTGCGGCACTATGAATCCTTGCTCCTAACTTACTTGTGTTGTTGTGGCACTATGAAGCCTTGCTCCTAACTTACCTGTGTTGTTGTGGCACTATGAAGCCTTGCTCCTAACTTACTTGTGTTGCTGCGGCACTATGAAGCCTTGCTCCTAACTTACTTGTGTTGTTGCGGCACTATGAAGCCTTGCTCCTAACTTACTTGTGTTGTTGTGGCACTATGAAGCCTTGCTCCTAACTTACTTGTGTTGTTGTGGCACTATGAAGCCTTGCTCCTAACTTACTTGTGTTGCTGCGGCACTATGAAGCCTTGCTCCTAACTTACTTGTTGTTGTGGCACTATGAAGCGTTGCTCCTAACTTACTTGTGTTGTTGTGGCACTATGAAGCCTTGCTCCTAACTTACTTGTGTTGCTGCGGCACTATGAATCCTTGCTCCTAACTTACTTGTGTTGTTGTGGCACTATGAAGCCTTGCTCCTAACTTACTTGTGTTGCTGCGGCACTATGAAGCCTTGCTCCTAACTTACTTGTGTTGCTGCGGCACTATGAAGCCTTGCTCCCAACTTACTTGTGTTGCTGCGGCACTATGAAGCCTTGCTCCTAACTTACTTGTTGTTGTGGCACTATGAAGCCTTGCTCCTAACTTACTTGTGTTGTTGTGGCACTCTGAAGCCTTGCTCCCAATTCAGGCTGCTTTACTACTATTACTCTAGTTTCACTGCCTCTGGCGGATATGTTATTTTCATTATTTGCTAAACGAACCAAGTGTGGCATCAAACCAGAACAAACAGACACAGCAATCCCCGAATGCACTAAAACACACGTTAGTTAATATAAATAGTTGCTGGTACTATCTAGGCCGTGCAATTGCTCTTAAATATTAGATAGGATTCGTGTGATCACTTACATTAATACCACTAAAAAGGATGGTAGTGATAAAAATATGATCAAGTTACTAATAACTTTATGAAAATCATGGATGATTAGAGTGAATCAGATGTGAAAAACCTTTACGCCTGACGGAAATTATGCAAATTCTTTAGCATCATTGCTTTTTCAAAATAAAAATACTCAAGGTATTTTAGCTTGTGAATTTAAAAAATTATGTTTAAATTGGAAGATTAGTTTGGCTGAATTATAAAGTAAAAATAAATAAATAAACCCGCTGTACATGCAACATCATACTTCATACTGGAAAAAACTGAGTCTTTTTAACTTGGGCATGCAATTTGAAACGTTTGATAAGTGTCAGCCATCTTTAAATCAAAATGGCTTCTTCAATCAAATTTTAAGCTCCACAAATAATTCTAGTGGCTAGGAAAACACATGACAAGGAGTGAAGATTAACATTTTATGCAGCTAGCGGCTAACTAAGAGCAATAAATTTTGCTGAAGGCATTTCAAAATTTGATATAACTGATTCAGATATTTACGGGACGATTTCGCTCAGTTGACTTTTAAAATTTGTCAACTTTTAAATTTGTGTACACAAAATTCCACACATTCTGCCAGAAGGGAACATCATAGCTAATTTATCTCATATAAAAAAGCTCAAGCAGTTTAAGAACAAACCATTTTGGAGAGAATCCAGGGCGTTACAATCCAATTGTATTATATTGTAGCACTGTATCCAATAATGTATTAAACACTGATGATGAAAAAATGATGCAACGTTATAACTCATCAATAATAAAATATAAAAACAATAATATACATTGTAAACGCTACAAAACGCATAATGCAACTAAAAAAACTCTGAAAATTCACAGAAGTAATGTTAATTGGTGCAACAAACCATCAGCTGTCTATTTAATGACCACGGGCTGCTTAACTTTTGTTATCAAGCACACGCTACGACCACTCGGCTACATCCTTCAAAATATCATAAAAATACAAAACACCACAGATCAGGATCAATCTTAAAGGTATTTCTAGCTCCCAGATCATAAGCAAGTTTAAAGGCTAGCAAACTGTGGCTCAATGTTGCATTTGGAAAATTTTTCTTGTTTAATTAATTACGCATGACAAAAAGAAAATAATCATTAAAAGTGGCAAATTATCTGCGCTCTGCGCCTCGGGCTTTGTTGATCTTACGCGTAACGTACACCATTAGTCATTAAACAACACTCATACTGACAAGTTTGGTGTATGCTACATATCAAAAACGCTGTAATGGCGGTGAACCACTCAAACGGACACTACCTTTAGCGTGTAGCCCTATTATGAATGCCGACACTATCTCACCTTCCTCGTTATTCATCACGCCTATCAATTAGTAATTAGTAATTTTTTTTATTTTTCTCCATAAATTTACAATAATTTGACAATAAAATACACAAAAATACAAACAAACATTGGAGAAAGGGTGGCTTTAAATCAAAGGTTATCGAGTCAACCACCCTTCTCAGAAAGACAGTAAACAAAAAGACGCTAATGACAGCAGAACACAACTATTAAAAAATACATAAACGTCCATAAATACAAAAAACAAAAATATAACAACAGCAAAAAACAAATCATGGTTATCAGATATGCGTTGCTAAACATTGTGAGACGAAATTTAAATCAGTAACTTTAAGAAAAGTAATAGTTATCAACTGTTTGTTTTATGGAAGTTATAACATATATCTATAAAGAGACTATGAATATACATGTGAATTGCAAAAAGAAAGAAAAAAGGTAAAAAAGCAAGATAAATTGCCCTGACAATTACATTAGATTAATCAAAAAATTTTTGAATTTGAAAAATAACAAACTTATGATCCAGATTTAATTATCATAACAGCAGAAAACAAATAACTGTCTGATTTAACAAATAAGCAATATTTTAAGTTTTTGTATTCTAAGCAGTACTAAGAAAAGGCCGAAAAATATATAAATGCACAATGAATTATCAAGTGTCTGTATTAGCAATCAAGCTGATGAGCACTAAAATAAAGCAAAACTATTTGCAAAGCATATCAATACAACTCCAACTGTTCATATGATTTGAAAAATAATTACTAACACTAATACTCAAATTAAAATTTAATTTGAGAACAACAATATCCATAATTACCAATTGAACTTTTGTGTCTAGAAGTATCTTCGCAAGTAATTATCTGCTGTATTCGCTGATTAATCCCAAGTGGATGTACAAAGCAAATTATCGCTGGCTGAATGCGAGAGATGACTTAACTTGGAAGCATTCTGCATTTTGTAAAAACACGGTCTACAAATTGTCCGTAGAACTCTGCAGCGCAGACTGAACTCTCAAGTGAAAATCAATCACACATACCGCGTCAGGCGCGCAATTGAATCCGAGAAATCAGTTGTTTACCATCGTTAATTACTGCTGTAATATCAGCCAATGCTGGTAAGGCAAACTTCTGATGTGAACATCAAACAACTGCACACCTGTTTGACATCGATTCCCCTTATTTGGGCAGGCAAGCTTGTGACGCACACACACTACAGGTAAGGTGTTTCACAATAATGAGAAAACGCTTGTACATCTACATGTAGTTACTTTTCACAATAACACACATAATGTTGACGCTGATGGTAAAGCAGTAATTAATTGCCCTTCCTAACATGAAGCCTTTGCAGGGGAATGAAAATGAACCAATTCTGCCCGTCCATTAAAGAAAATGAGACAATTAGATTTGTCAAAATGCGCATGTGCCATTTGCTCATTAGTATCGATATAACTTCATTGAAAGTTTTCACGCCGGTTACTTAACTTTTAAAAATTCTTACAGAGCGACTAAAACTGCTTTGAAGTACTATGAAAATCCAATTTTTTATTTTATATAAATTTATGAAGGCAAAAGCCACATGTGTCACAAATAAATCCCTGTGTCACTGTGCTAAGGCATACACAAATTGAGAATCTGCAAAGCGACCCCTGGTAGTTGTGAGTCTCAAATAAAGTAAAATGTTAACCTTTAAGGTGCGAAATTGTTGATACTGTAGCAACATTATAAACGTGTCAGATCCCAGTTAATTTGGTTTAAAGTCGAACTCAGTCTTAATAATATTACGATTTTTACATACTAAGTGTTAATTAACCCTGTAATGACATACACTGCTAATAAATATTTAACTAGCAACAATACCTGTCAGTTCAATGTAACGCAGTAATGCAATATAGTAAAATAAGATGATTCAGTAATTCTGAATAAGTCATGGTCAAACATGGTCAAACTTAAGTGCAAGCAAATTTCAATTACGTATCAATAATAGAGTTTATTACAAATTTCATATGAATGATTGCATAAAGCTAATGAACAAATTAATTTACATCAGCTAATTCCTAATATGGTATTCTATGGTGAAAAAGCTTTTTCTCTCTGTGCTTCACATCTCTGGAATAACTTACCTGTTGCTATACATTCTACAAATTCATTAGATTAATTTAAACAACATCTTAAAACGCATCTGTTTAAACTGTACTTTTCATGATGAATTATTTTTAATTTTTAATGTCTTTCAAATTTTGTGTTTCTTATGAATTTTAAATGTATCTTATTGTTCAGCGTGCTGAGATTTTAAATGATGTAGTGTGCTGTATAAATAAATTTATATTACATTGCAACAATGTGGCAAAACTAATAATAAAACAAAGTAATAAATAAAGCAAAGAAACATCTAAAAATAAAATACTAATTATCAGTCCAAACGTGTAAACATGTAAAAGTCAAACTCAAACAGGGAGAGAATGGGCAGAAACAGGAATAAAAGGTAACTAATGAGAAGAGAAGGGAAAGATATGCAACATGAAAGGTGAAAATGAAAGATTAGATTTACAAGAAAACATGAGATAAAATGAAGACGCCAGCAATTAGACTACAAGAAAAGAATCACCTATCGTTCCACTACTGCACTCAAGTTCTTTTACTTTTTTGGTTAACAGAAAGCAGCTCGTTCAGTTGCCTTTACCAACCTGCACAGAGACGAACTTAACAAATAAGCTTTATTTCTAAAATGCAAATGATCAAGATCACACAAGTGCAGTAGCATCTGGGGGCATTTAGTTCGCACATGTTTCGCAACAGGCAGAAACTATTTTTATATATTTTTGCTTAGAAAGAACTTACGGCACGTTTGGTGCATTTCGATCTACCTCTAGCTACAAATTACAGTATAAACAATGTCTAACAATTTAAAACCTCAGAAACAAACTAAAATGGAAGCACTAATGTGTTTAGCACCAGCACATCTCATTTGCATATTCCTTGTAAAGTGTATAGTTTCCATACAAAAATCATGGGAAGCGGTTACTGTTGTTACTGAATCTGTTTTCCCGCAAACATTTGGAATACGCATTCGTTGAGCAAATCCATTTAACCGGCATCTTTGAGGGCCACATCGGAAGAGTGAAAAATTGGGTTTTTTACACTCTGTGCAATGGACCATACTATATTCACACACAATTTTAGGCCTGTGATGGCCTTCAAAGATTAACGTGACAAACAGCAACACAACCACCAACAGCATGACAAAGCTTTCTAGATCCTGCACTTAATGCTGGACACAAAAATAAAACCTTCATGTTCAAAGTAATACTCAAAAATATTCAAGGGATTGTTACTTATAAAAATAATTTTCACGCAAATCTTAATTCAGATCAGTTCTGGTAAGAAATGGCACCACACAAATAACCCTTGGCACCGACAAAGTTTTATCTTGGTAAAAAACAAGCAACATAAAATAAGTACTACCGTTAAGGTTCTTTTTCCACATTAAAAACCCTATAAGCTGATAAAAGCTTACTTTTACCTAAGAGATGTTAATTTTACAAAGAATTACGTATCAAACACTCGCTTTCCAATCTAAAATCGTGTAGTAGCCTTATAGCTAGCTGACAGACAGACAGCTGAATGCACATCAAAGCAAGTTAAAATACACTCATGAAGAGTCTATAAAGACGTTTTGTGTGTTCTGGATCAGAAAAAAAGATATTAAATAATTGCACTAGATCTGTCAGCTATGCTTGATATAGCAGTTCATCAAATTTCAGTAAAATTAATGCAATGCAGGCTCATATGTTGCAGAACTTTCACAGAGATGGTTTATGTCTTACTGTTCACATACATTAACCCAGTTTAAGCATCAGTAACTACTAATTGCAAATCAGGTCATAAAGCAGGTCAGTGCTTTATAAAACAATATCACGACTCAGACATCACAGTTCAAGCAAGTGGACTGTAGTCTGTAAGGGGGGTGTCTGTCTATCCATGGAATTAAATTCAAAGTGCAAATTCATGATATAAAAGATAATAGTCGTAATGTGCATAAATGCAGATATGTTGCAATTTAAACATAACCGTTTTTCCAATATAATAATAACTGACATCGATTTTGATTTGTAATTCTTCTGCTATTTATTTTGAAACCAAAATGAGAATCAATTAGATACCGATTTTTTTCAACTGCTTCTCCAAACAAATGGTATAAAAACATTCTTTTTACTTCGTAAAAGGGGGTATAACATCCCAAAGGCTTAACGGAAGTAGCAAGGTGTTCAGATGAGAGAGTTCTACATTGGTCAGGCTCATAACTGTGTAATCCACATGATTTAACTGATCTATCTCATGGAGTTCATCTTGTCTGCTGCCTCGTTCTATATTAATACAGTCAAACCTCGTTATACCACCAAACTTGTTTACCGCCTGCAAAATGGCCAAGAACATAATGGTTGTATTAAACTGCATTTAAAAATAACCCATTATATACCGCCTCCCGCTACCTGCTATCTGCTAGGCACATTAATATATATGTTATTAATTATAATGAGGAAATAACGCCGGCCACGCCAGCAACCTTGATATTGTACCAGCTGTGGAAGGTTGCTCACGTCCACTACACTGACCAGATATTGAGTATGGTGCAAAAATATTTGCATTTGACTGTTTTCAAGCTGTACCGTACATCACAATAGTAAAGGATTGATAGCTCTGATATTATTGTTAAGGCGCCACGTAGCCAAAACAGCAGCTGACAATGGTTCTTTTTTTGCCACAAGAAATGTGATATTTGCTTGTTTCCTAAGAATCATCCAAGCAAATCCCAGCAAGAAATTTGTAGTTTTGACTAAATTTTTTTTTTCATATACAATATACAAGATTACAGCCTATTACATGTATGTAGTTGAGTACAAGACACATTTATTATGTAAACAAAATGCTTTTGATAAAGATGATTGATTTTGAATGACTCATTAAGTCACAAATGATTAATGATTAATCTAATAATTTTTTTATTGATTTAACATTAGAGTAAAATTAAGGACTCAAACCTGTGTACACTTGTCTCACTGTTCTACGATTTGTCTAGGTCAAAATTTAACATACCTCATTATAACGCCAAACTCGCCATAACGCTAACTTTTTTCCCATTCGAAAGTCAGCGGTATAAAGAGGTTTGTCTGTATTCTCACACCACTGGAATTCATTGTTGTCATCACTAACTGCTCATGTCAAATGAATCGACATACACCCTCGAAAACATTTCCCTTTTATACGATTATGGTTCTCTTTTTTATACATACCTGACAATCTGATCAGGCAGATGGCCATGCACATTTATTCCAAGGCACAGATATTCAACAACAATGAGAACAAGAACGACCGCAAGTCCACTCGCAATGACAGGTACACTGTGAAGCATCCTGTGATAAGTGGCACGTTGACGAGAACGTAATTGCTTTCTTTCCAGCTGCCCATTCCTGAAAATTATTAAATCTCAGCAACAGTTTCTGGCACTTCCTTGGTTGAATATAATAAGCCTTATTCATAGTGACATAGCTAAAAGTGGAACGGTTTGAGGAACAAAGAAAATGAATTCATAAATGAAATAGAAAATTAGAGTGGTTTTCTTGGCAAAAACTTAACACATTGCAAAGTAAGAAAGCTTAAACTCAAAAGATAATGATAAGTTGCAAAAAAATCAAATGAAACATATTTAGATTATTGATCGTCGCAGATTCCTTACATACAATTTCAAATCATGTCAAAGCCCCACATAAATCATAAACCATCATACAGCAACTCTTTTATTCGGTTAATTTGACTTCATTTTCTTACCTATACTGTTTCTTTTTGTTTCAATAATATTGTATGTTGACGTATTGTATATGTATTGCTGGAGTGAAATAAACTGATTGATTGATTTGATTGATTGATTGAAACCATACAAATCTGTACAAAAGGACCACATGACTTACATTTAACGGAAAGTTTTAGCAGGACTTTGCTGAATCAAAGAAGTGATAGCTTTTTTTAGAAAGTAGACTTTAGAAGCATAAACACTTCCAAATTATCGAAAACAGATTCAGTAAAATGTGCTAATAATAACGCTCTCAGTTGGTCGCTTGATAACACTTAGATTCAAGAATTCGAAATCGAAAAGCGTGGTTCCATCAAATCACGCATTTTTACAAGACATTGTAAACTCAAATTTTTGTTTTAAAAAAATTACCTGGTGACAAGAGCATCGTGCACTTGCTTGCAAATAACGGTGGAAATGACAACTATTCTTCGAAGTAATCCTACACGTTCTAGTTCCTGTCTTGGTCTAAACAAACAACACGAACTTCGGAGCGACACAAGGGAAGTGACTGTCTCGGTAATATCTCTATTTAATTCGGGAAACCTGTAAGCAGGAAAAGAGCTGAAATACCAAATCAAAAATCAGGCATTGTTACAAAAAAGACGCTTTGGCAAAGTGACTGCAATAAATTTGAGCAAGGTTGACATTACGAAAACAATGCTAAATTTGTTTCTTGAAGGCAATGGTAGAAACAACAAGTTTTCCTCTACATTACGTACAATATCTGATTATTTTGAACACTTGTTCAAAGATGATACTTGTTTTACTTTTGAAGTTTTTCTTATGTTTAACACGATAGATAATAGACAGATAAATAAATGATAATTTTTTTAGTAGAGATTTGTTATTAGCTGCCAGATAGCACTCTGCTCAACAACTAGTCTCTCAGCTTACTAACATGTAGTTAAACCTACATGCACTGGGCTTCCCACCAGTTTTTCCACTTAACAGGCCATTAATTGATTGATCTGTTGTTGTTACTGTTACTTTGTAGACTGAGGTCAGAGCCAGGAACAAAATAACATGTTTAAAGGAAGGCAGGGTGATTTTTCACATACTACACTACTGAAATCGGATAAAAAGCATACATTTTAACACAATGAAAACTGCAAAAGTGTTTCTGATAATTAAATTACAGATTAAAAACTTAGTTAATGGTGGGCGAGTCCAACCATTGATGACATCGCAAACTAACATCAGTTTCAACTGCAAACATATTCCACGAGTGTGTTGTGCATGTTTGTGAAAGTGAAAATTGAAGTACAGTGCTACTGTAAGAGACTCAGTGTGTTGTACTAAAACTAGGCAAGTTTTAAGATAAAAATTCAAATTTTGAATTTACCACTGTGCTCACGCATGAGCTGCCACACGTGTGTAGTTCATCATAAACTAACACATCTGAACTGAGAGGTACAGCACCTGCTTTTTGTGCAATGTGTTTCTGAAAAGCAGGTGCTTGTGCCCGTCTAACTAGCGAATGGCGAAATACATGTAACAGTGAAGAAATAGCGGCACAAATGCAAAATTGTGTTTTTGTGGTAATAATTCTTTCGTGTAAGTCATTTTTGAAAAAATAGTGATTCCTTTCAATATTTTAAAGAATAGATTGTTATGCCCTACAGTTTAAGACTGGGTCCAGTTTTGCTTTAAAGCATGATCGTGAAAACTGGTGGGTTGCGTGAAAAGTCAAGCAACTAAATTGTGCACTACAGTGGCAAAACTTTACATGTTCACCATGGATTTAGACAGAATACAGAATAATTTATTTGCCTCAATAACATAATCAACATAGCATTAACAAATGATGTGACTACTAAGAGAGACAGGGTGGCAAAAAAACTGAAAGGTCATCGAGTCTGCCACCCTTCTACTAATTTAATAATAAAACTCAACTTAGATTAGTACTGTGAGCTATGTAAATTAAACTATAATGTAAATGTAAATTAAATTATTATATTTTATCTAAAGTATTATTCTTGTATAACAGCAGTTGTTAGTTAGTAGCGCATGCATATGTTATACTTGCATAGCTGGATTAGTCAGTAATTTGTGAAAATAATTTCAAGCTACAAATTAAAATTAATCAATACTTTAAAAGTGCCTAACAGTTATTCCACAGTTACTTTATAACATTCAATCAGCCTCACAATGCAGTTGAAATAGTAAATGGGTGGGAAAACTTCACGTGTATTTCCATCTTTCGGTAAGCAAAATCAGGCATAGAGTTGCAGCAGGTATACTGCATATCAATAATGTGAACTAAAGGTGGGAATAAAGCAGCTGTTAAAGATTGTCATGTAATTATTTTTTCGAGCTGCACACATACATTACTACTTCTGCTGTGCATTGATTTCACCGGTTTGCCAGCAAATTTTAATCAAATAGATGGCAATTAAGCACACAGTCTTCTATAATTACTTGTGATTTGATACTTAAAAATAACTTTTGATGTTCAAGTAGCAAACAAGCCTAGCATTATTTTCCTAATGGACATATTTGTCATTGAAAAACAATGGTAATTAGTTTTGTATATTGTGAATACCAACAGGTATTTTATTTATATAGTTATTTCATTAATTAATTTTTGAGACTGACTACCTTTAGAAAAAAATATAGGCACTATCAGTGTAAGGCATTATAAGCTTTTACATACAAGATTGTATGGTGTCTATGGTTTAGCAACTTAATCTTACTGACTCATTTAAATGACATATCAAATTCACATCAATGATAATTCTAATCTGCTTAAATCTCATCTATTGCACCCATGTGCTTCATCTTCAGCAAACAAACTTCCTCTTTCATTTTCTAAAACCTTTTTTTTAAATGCTGAGAAAGCAAGTCTACTCACAACACAGTAAAAAAACTGATTTTCTAAACAAATCCTAATTTTGGAAACATAACACTCACAGCCTAAAACTTAAAACTAACCAGATTTACCTGGACCAAGCGTATTTAACTTTTAGTAATATGAGAAGACTTCGCATAATTATTTAGCATAAAAATTCCACTCTAGTTTGGGCTTATCAACATTAAATGGAGTGAATAAGTTGTTGGTCAAACTTGGTCAACTGATGCTGCCAGATGGACATTGGATTTAACTGGAACTGAAACCCGTTATATCAGGAAATACAAATTGCATAGTTCAGTTTGACTTAATTAAAAATAGCTAAACACAGTTTTGTTGCTTTATTAAGGTTTTATAACAGGTTCGGCAAAATAACTAAAAACGAGTTATTAAAGAAACAAAACTGCACAAACAGATAAATAAAAACCGTGCATAAATCAAGAAGATTCTGCAGATTCTTAATTATAAAATACTATTGATCCTTTATTTGCACTTAAATTAACTTTAAGAATAAAATCAGCAAAAATTATCTGATCAACACCTCATTGGGAAATGAAGTGAAAAAATTATATCTAATTTGAGAATTAAAATGGGATTACCACATTACATAAATTAAATACAAATGAGAAATACGAAAGAAACAAGTAATTAAATTTTGGCCTATGTTTGGGTTTTTGCCAGAAATAATTATTATACTGTACTGTTCTTGACATCTTGTATTTAACTTGTTATTTAACCTTACTACAATAACATGTTAACAATTACCACGTAATAAAAAGTGGCACGAAGAACTCCAAAATGCAGAAGCTAAACAAAAGCAGATTTCCCTAACTCAATCTAAAGTTTAAACCTGATTTTTTGTTGCACAATGGCAAAACCTAACAAAATGGATGTCTTGTCCGACTAAAATAGAACTAAACAAAAAAAACATGGAAAGGGATTTAATGAGCATTCTAGCACCTCAGCATTGCACTGAATTGTTGGACTTCCAGGTCAGAGCAACCAAGAGCAGATGCTTGACCAGTTCAGTGCTTTGGAAACTACAGAACTCAGTGGATAACAGTGCTCACAAGTTGCTTTATGACTAGTTGACATTAAATATAGAACTGAGTTTTAATTGATAGATCCATAAGCGGAAAAGCAAATTTATATAACGTGATGGAAAAAAGAATAAATTTAGAGAAGGTATAATAACTCCGAGCGATGCTTAATGACAAGTGAAAAAACCCTACAGTATAGAAATAAACAAGCAAAAACTTACAATATAACAATGACGTTTTTTTATACCACAATGAATTACCTACAGGCAAAAACTAAAATCGTTGAACTAATATTCACACCTAAAACGTCTCATACCCGCAAAGTGTTAGATCAGGTATTTCTACTGACATCTGACAGGCATAGTGCAAAACAATCTCAATAGCTTCAACAGCTTTTGATTTATCGACATTCTCAAACAATGTTTTCCAGTCAGATTCCGCTTCACAAAGTTTGGACATCGGACAATCTTTCCAGGACAGCAGCAGTCTTGGTAGTTCTTGAACCTGGATAAAACAAAAAAACTGTAAAGCATTGACTAACAAATTGAAATTAATGTCAATCAGCAATATATTTTTATCCGAAAATTTGCAATACATATCTGACATGAAAAAGACTGCATGTGCATGAATGAAAAAAATATTTTGGTGACTTGATACAAAAGCTAATTTAGAATTATTATGTTATAATAACTAATACGAAATTAACTATAATTAATGCATCAAAGATTCTACAATTATTCATTTAAAAGGAAAATACATACCAATTAGCATACATGTTGATGAGAATAATGTTAATGTTTTTTTGGAAAAAACATCTTGAAAAAGTATATGTAAAAAGTTTTTAGGTATACTCTAGTTTAAAGACATGTATATGCAGATACCAGGAACTGCCATTGTTAACCCTTTGAGTCCCAAATTATTTCTTTAATAAGAAAATTTTTTTTGGCTTGGTACTTTTGTTCAGTATGTCCATCTTGAATCAGTATGTTCACACATAATAATTATCTTTTCTACCTGTGCCCGTGTGCTAAATATAGCCTGCATGCCACGGGATACATTGGGATTCAATGGAAGCATAAAATGTGCTTCATTTTGCAACTGCTGATAACTTTTTAAAGTATTTAAGACATTTAGCATGCATGTTATGCTGATCTGTACAAAGTCGTCTCTAAAGTACTGTACCTTGTGCAGTTTTTTATGCTACGTAAATTTTTTAGTTTGCCATTTTATCACCATCTTTAGTTTATTGTTATTGGCTTAAATCAAAATAACTATTAACAGATCAAATAACTGTCAGGTTTAAAATTTTATTAATTTTAAAGGCAGAAAATATTCTCGTATCCCACGAGATACAACGGGTATGAAAGGGTTAAAACATGTAAATAATGAGGTTTGTATTAACATAATTCTCAGAAAACATTTGCAGAAGATCATGCATACAGCAAAAAGAGACAAAAACTTTTGTTGACAAATCCTAGCTCAGAAACAAGTTCTTAGACGTTATGTAAAAATAATAATGGTAATAATAAAAATACGTGCTATGAAACTTACATCTGATTTTAGTAATGCTATTGGATGGAAGAGAGGTTGGTAGTTTGCTGCAGTAGTACTCAGTAATTTGATGCAGTCTTCATTCTTAAGATCAGACTCGGCAGGAAGGAATGCAATGCAAAAACTTAAGCAGACGGACAAAACATGATTACAAAGTGGCACAGGAAGTGCATTAAAGTCCATCTCACCATGGCTCAGCTTGTCACGAATGCGAGGCCCTTCAGTGTGAACCAATAAGTCATACAGCATATTCTGTGTAATAAAAACGGTCAACTCATATTGAGGTCACACTGTAGCTTTAAATGTGTAGTTAAGATATGAGAATTTTAAACCATTTTGAAATAGTAAATACAAAGGAAATTTACACCATTACTTAGTTTTCAGTGAACTGAACAACTGCATATTTTAACTAAGCCTGTCTTGTTTCTCATATGCAAGTTAGAATGAGATTTCTTTCAAGGTGACAGAATTCAAGCTGGCAACGAATACATTTGTTAATGGACTAATCTCTGAAGTCTTTACACCTGATTTTGTCAGCCCATATATGCTAGCATGACAAGGCAGTTTACATAAAAGCAGGTCATTTAACTTTTTCATTATTTGTCATTTATAAATAGATATTTGTAAAAACCTATAAGTTTATACAATATACAAATAAACTAAAGCTGAGTGGTTGAATGCCAACTGAGTTAGAAATGTAGGCTAGTTAAATTCATCTATAGATGAAGAGAGCTATATGCATTGTTTCACAGCAAGTTTAGGGCTTTATTAAAAGTTCACCAGCTTGATGCATATTTCTCATGTCTCTGGCGTTCAGTCAGCGTAATGCAAAAAAAGTACCATGTAGTTGTCGCCTATGGCAGATCTAAGAAGATTAAGTTCACCATCAGGAAGGGTTTCAGACAACATCTCATCAAATGTTGTGTATAAAACATCATTCTGAAAATATTAAAAAAGTGCTATGAGGTAGCTTTAATAGGAACAGCACACAAAATTACAGACAGAGCTTTAGCCCACATGTAACAGCCTTAAGCCATGCAAAGCCAAATGACTGGTTTATAATTATAGAATACAATGGACAGAAGAAAATCATTTTAATTACTCTAAATTTAAATGTATGTTGTATCGTTCCATAATACTTTTTTTGAGTTTTGGATAGTGCTGCCACCTTCAGGTGTTCCTGTTAAAATTGTTAAATCTTTCACTTTACTGTTTAAATTTTCATTGGCTTCTACAGTCTTTAGGAATGCATAATCTCTAAACCTGTTTTCACACCTAAATGATTTCATGTGTAGTTTTTGGTCACTTGGTTTTCTGCTTTTCGACATGACACTACTTTGCTGATTATGTAAACACTTCAAAATAAAATCTTAAAACTAAATTTCAAGTTTTTTGGTTTCTTCAAATCAACAATGTTCATTCCATAGCAAGATACATTTGGGACTAGTAAACACAACCTTTGAAATATAGAAGCTATAAATAGTCAAAAGTATGTGGTTGCTGCTGCTGCTTTGGCTACTGCCCCAGCTACTGCTACTAGTGTTTTATCAAGCTCCTATTAAGGAAAAGTGATGTCATGGCTAAAATTAATTTAGCATCTTGGGGCGAGACTCGAAGTGAGTTTGAAAATTTTTCTTTTGGCAAAGAATTTGTAGAACATATTTTAACACATCATTTGAATGTGTGCAAGGAGATGAATTAAACTGTATAATTGATCGCAGAGGTCAGTTGAAAGTCACATGTGGTAAATGATGGCAATCCTACACCACTTTCACATTTGGTGGACACCAGATAGCACAAGAAAACTTGCAGATTCAAAATGAACTACTACGATAACATTTTTTGCTTGTTTGGGGATACTGGAATAGTTTATTTTATGCATTTACTGACATTTTCTCATTTTTATAGCTGTGGAACAGCTAATGCAGTCTATAAAATTAATCACAGCTTCTTACCTCAGCTGTAAGGACTCTTTCGGGGCATTTATTTACAGCAGCAAAAATCCGACGAAGTCCATTTTCCAACTGAGGTAGTAAAAGAGTAACAGCAAAACCATATCTAAAAGTTTAAATGAAAAAAGGTTTCTTATAAGTTATAACTTCCTTTAAAAGGGACAGCCTTAACCTGGTATTATACAAGTATTTTACATTGATAGTTGCCGCTTTTCTCACATATAAAGCACGCTTTTTTCCAACAAAAAACATGCCAAATGTGTCTTACATCATGAAAGTATAGGCATAATGTAGACCAGAGCAGTAACGGTTCGTGTATAGGCACTGTGGAACTGCAGCACCACCTTTTTTCACTCGATATTATTGATACATTCAATATAATGAGTCTTTTTTCTTTAATTCTTTCTTTATACTTGTAAATACTTGTAAGTCCTTGTACGGAACCAGAACACGTGACGGAACTGTGCACATCACAGTTCCAGCAACTTGGTGTTTGGCTGTTGTGCGCATATGCACGTCTGAGAAAAGCTTCCCCTAGACAGATAGAGCACTGTGCCGACCATTTTGTACAAATAGCATTTCTTTCTGACTCAGCGTATATTGTGCTTAAAAACCATGTACTATATTCTTGAATGCGATAAAGCGTAGAATTAGATGATTATCATTATCACTATATGCGTAACAAAAGTCAGCACAAGGAAGCTAGCTGTGTATTACCTTTCATCACAAAAGTGATGTAAAGCATTCATCCAAAAAGGCCTGCATCTAGTTGGTATGAATTTTGTTTTGAAAATGACTTTCTTCCAAATTTCTATATGGCACATTGCAACTGCAATGAAAAATGTGTTTTGACAATGTTAAAAAATATAACTGAATATTGCTATGTTTTAGCATTGTTTTCATTCAGCAAAAAAGCCTCAATTAAATGGTAAATAAGCATGAAAATATGAATGCTTAAATGGAAAATATGGAAATCCAAAAAATGAGAAAACAATAAGGAGAATTGTAAGAATGTTAAGAATCATCGTTGCAAGGTTGATGTAGTGCGAATGGTAATCAACAAAACTTTAGACTTACGTGTAAATACTGTTTCTAGGATGTTCGCTCTGGCAAATGAGATACACCTTCTACATGGAACTCTAACGTCAATAAGTAAAGAACCAAAGTGGATGATAACCATTAGAAAAAAACTAATATATCTGAAATATATTATAAAAGTATCATTAATTAAGCAGCAGGACAATTGTTGTCAATTAAATTTTAATCTAAAAAAAGCCACAAGATAGAAACTAAGACAAAGCAAGCAAAAAATATAGTTTAATTTTTTTCCATTTGCTATTTTACTAAAACAAACAAAAAGACAATTTATAATATTCCACTGTCTTAACAATGTTAGCAACAGAAAAGTTTGTTGCAAAAATATAAATATAAATAAAAATATATTTTTACGCATGCATATTAATTTCCAAAGAAACGAAATTTTTGTCAACAATTGTATATTAATGGTAAGATTCATATAATGACCAGATAGACATGTAGGAAGTAGTTAATAACTGTACTAGGGATATCACGAATCTGATATCACCGAATCAGAATCTACAACAAATCTCATTTTCATAATAATTTTCGAGATCGAATCCGAATCTCAGTTTAAAATAATTTCCGAATTTGGACCAAATCCGAATATCAGTTTAAAATAATTTTTGAATTCGAATCGAATTCAAATCTCAATTTTTCAGTAAGTTATTTTTACAGAATCTTTTACGAATCTACAGTTTTCAACCAAATTATGGCAGATTGGTAAGACTGCAGTGCTTTTTTACGAAGAATACAGATGACCTGTCTGAGCAGCACGTTTGACAGTAATTCTGCAATAATAAGGACTTGTAGATGATCTAATTATTTTGTAACAGATTTTTTCTGCCAATGACTAACAATATAAAATGATCTGTTAGTCCAAAAATTCCTTGGGGCACCTTTACCTACGCTCCAAAAACCATGTTCGTGTAAGCCACTTGGTGCGTCATTAACGAACCACGTTCAATCAAAGTAATGCGAGAAACTTGGCATTTTTGTGAAATTAGCTGCTAAAATCGTAATGCGATGGATGCTTTCGCGCAGGATTTCATGAGTTGGACACATGCTGAAACCGAATATGGCAACATTGGCAAAATTATCAAAAAAGGTAACAATTTCAGGATTTTGCTGAAAAATTTAAAGGTAAATGAGCGTATAATGCTTTTATAATAAAGCGCTACCCAATTGTAGCTCTTTAGCCAAACCTAAACCAGTTTTTTTCAAGTCTCTGCCGAATTGGGTCAGATCTAAGGTAACTTAGAACTTCAGAAATAAATGGAATCGAATTAAAACTCTGATACGGATTCGGTTTTGAAACTCCAGTTTTGTCGGAGCTTCCTAAACGCTACTGTCCAGAAAGCATGACAACTAATCTATAATCATTAGAAACTTACAGAGGTTGAATTTCCTGAGATGATAAGAAACCGTGCCAAGCAAGGTTACGAAGGTTTAGAGAAATAGGTGGACCCATCAAAGCTTTCAGTATGTCCATCTGTAAAATTAAATTATTGTTTTACTTTGTATTCTTGCAGATCATTGTCAAATTAATGTTATTCACTTTATATAAATAACAGGATACAAAAGGAACAGGGATGAGAATGACAAATTGCAAAAAACTCTGAAAAAGCCCCATTGGAGCCAACAACAAATTGCAATTTTCTGACCGTAGAGAACCTCTAAGTGGACTTAAAATATCAATTACCTTGTTTCATGCCTAATTTAAAATACCCAGCTATCAAGGATACATGATACCTAATTGTCTCAAAAACGCCTAAGTACTGGCCATTCCTATGCAAAAGTATATAAAACTGTCTGCAATTGACTCAAATAACTCTGCACAATTTATTCTATATTTTTATACATAGAGATATACACTTGGTTACACTGATGTACGTGATGTAAACAAAGCGATGGCCTGCCAACTAGCGGTCAGTTTGTAAAATAATGTATTGGGTCCGTAAAAATTTTCTCAACGAATTTACGCGATTTACGAAAATGGCACTACTGGTCTTCCAAAAACTCGGAATTCCGCGTATCTGCGGAAAATTCTCATCCCTGAAGGAAGTTTTCTCTTGAACTCAACATTTCCCTTTACACTACAATTATACAAGTGCAGAAAGGAGAGCAAAACAATTTTCAGGTCCTACCTCAGTGTTTCCAAATATCACAGCCAGCTCTGGTTTGCACAGTAAATCTTTCAAAAGTGAAGGGCACTGTTCATTTTTCATTAAGTAAACCTAAAAATAAAAATAGATTAATAATAGTAACATAATTTACATGTTTGCCACATTATTATTATTATTATTATTATTATTACTACTACTATTACTATTAAAATTATTATTATTATAATTATTATTTTTAATACTGTACACAGAGTGCCAAATATAAACAAACATACATTTCCCAATGATCGCTCCAATATTGCAGAAGATAACAACAATGCCAATATGACTGAACTGCCATCTTCGTCACTTTTTAAAAGTCGGAAACATTGGCACAACAGTTCGGGTTGCGAAGTCCACATCAAGTAACGGTGATAACGACAGCAGAATTCATCTGCAGTTAAAGAAACAAAATAGTGGGAAACTTTTTCCATAACTGGATATAGCTGGTGCACCACTTCCAAGTAATCATAATATTCCATCGACTTCCTGCAGTGATCTATAAAATAAACCGGAAACTAACAACAGTCAATCTTTGATAAAACAAAAATACAAGTAAAATGATTATTAACCTGCGTAAAATGTTAATTGACCTATTTTCACCACAATGAGCTTATAATTGTATGACAACTGAATAATCTTTTTTTGCCACAAAATGAGCATCAATGAAAGCTAATGACAAATTTCTTCGGCTATAACTACAGAAAAGTGATGCTTTGTAAATTGTACATAAAAATCTGATATTTACTATCAGAAGACTACTACAAATCATACATAACTAAATTGAAAAGCATAAATTGTAATGTATTTAACTCCTGTTGTTGATTAATAGCATTATCAACCCAAAGTGTTTTTATCATTTCACAGCAATTTTGACCTGTATTTCATATAAAATCTAAATGCAATTTTTAGTTTAATCAAGATTGACCTTATTTTATTGCCCGCTAATTAAACTACATGTATATTCTTTTCTCTGGATTATATAGAAAATGTCATAATTTTAAAAATTACTAATGTTTCCTAAATTAAACTGATAACATTAATGTCCACCAGTGTCTAAAAAATCTTTTTATCTATATTTGGTAAAGTATAGCAGACTAGGTGACTTTATAGACTTTTCGCTATCCTTTCTCTAGTTCTAGATCTATCTATACATTTTAACCATTCTTCAAAACTTATTAGAGATTCTTTTAATAATCATGTTTTATTGTAGTATTATAATGAGGTAAATAAATTGAAATTGAATTGAATTGAAAAATTGAATTGAAATAAGTTTAAATACCTGTTATACACATCTTTACTACATCCCATTTTAACATACCGTCCTGTCCAATTATACATTCATAATTCTGTGACAAAGTTTTTTCGGTTGCGCACGTCTGACATACTTTACCAAATGTCTGCTCACTGTGGAATAACGTGTTGTGTTTTATTGAAGTAGGACTCCATGCTGAATCTTCTGCACATTTAGAACTGACTCCAGCAAGACCAGTGCTAGAGCAGTCCAACAGCTGCTGCACCTTTGATGAAAGATAAGAACAAGAATTTGCTAGGTCGATGGAGGCAACATCCATTGAATCATCATCCAGGAAAGGGCTTGTTTTTACAGCAGACAAAGAACACGTATTATGAATGGCATAAATGACATATTATGACACAAATTAATTGAAGCTCTGGCAAAACAGCGGCAGGGCACATTGTTCTGAATCTTGAAAACTGCAAAGCAAATTACAGAACGTTCATTGCAGAAATTCTCATTCCATGAGCCAAATTGATGGTAATTGATATTCACACAGTGCTCTTTTCCTCCAAAATTGTTAGGCTCTGTAGGTTGCTTCGACCAATTACTATATAAGATGACATGTGCATTAGAAATCCACACCCAATTGCCTTCTAGGTATTGATCTGTCCCACCAATCCAGAATGCTCTATCAAGGGGTTTAGTAGAGTCTATAAAAAGAATATTAATTAAAAAACATGATGTCATCAGTATACAATGAGACAAGTTCCATTTGGGTGAAGAGATAAATTCAGTTAAAATTATCCCTTTCAGGACCATGACAGTTTGCTGCATTTTCAATGGGTTCATAAAAAACTGCTCTCACTAAAATGCAAGATTATAATGCATTTGATTACTTTAGACAAAATAAAAATTGACTTTTGATTAAAAAATTCAACAAAGCTATTGTTAATAAACTTTGCAAAACATGCTTTGCATGTTTCAATGCCAATAAACCATGTCTTGATCACAGTTATGTCAATTCAGCAAACTTATGTGGGTAAGTTTAACTTTGTGAGACGGAAAAGATGTTGACATGAATGAAAAAAAGGAACAGGAATGGAATGCTTAGTGGATACATTGTTTTTAACTAATTTAAAAGTGAAATAATGTTGATAATATAAACAAGTAAACAGATTTTTAAATGCTGCTTGAAAACATAAACTAAAGAAAGCGCATTCAGCATACAACCTACAACTAGTGAAGTAAAACCTCATTACCTATGTAAAGTTTAGCTTTCACTCGTCAAGCAGCCAGACGTTAAACAGCAAAAATATGAAGTTTCCACTCAAAACTTGACATCAAAACATCAATGAGATCACAGTTTTGCTATTTTGGGGAGATTGGACTGAAGCTTAATTCTCGCACTTTTAGCTGATTGCATAATTAGTGTTTATACAGACAAACAGTACGCCGCATCTGCCTATATGACAGCTAATTTGTATTGAAAATAAAGCTTATTTCTTCTGCTACTGAACAATTAATCTTTTTAGTGCCTAAAAGACAAATTTTGTGAAAAATTTCACTTGCAAAATTTCTACAATACCAGTAACTCATTTACTGTTTCATTTAATTTTTCATGAACTTGACTCAAGATCATCAATATTTGATACATTTTTTAGGTATTTGGTTTACAGATAAGATGTCTATTTCATCATATTTCACTCTTCTACAATGCAATCACACACCCAACAGATTCCTACTCTAAATTTTATCAAGTTCATTGTTCGATCAAGCTATTAGCTACTTCAAAAAAGAGCAGGCTTGAGATGCCAGGGAGCACACTATGTCCGGACATTGTCAGGGAAAGTCTGTGTCAATCTCAGCTCAGTTAACTTTCCAGCGCAATTATAATTGTTAAGTATAATTTTGAGTTTGTTTATAAAATTTGTTCGCTGTTCAACGTTTTGGCTTTTTCGGCAATATGGCAGCACTTTTTAGCATACTTAGGCCAAGCAGAGCTCTGCAACTATACAGTGTACATTGAGTTTTGTAAAACTTGGTTAAACTGTATTGACAATTCAGATTGACTTTGATTACATATGTGACAAATGTGTGATTACATTAAAACACAAAAATTCATTAAAATCTGCCATTGAACAATTTGCATTGCAATATATTTTAGTGATTTTTTTATTATACTATAGTATAGGCTAAGCATCAATACAGAAAATTAATGTCCAGTTTTTGCAGCGTTTTAAGAAAATATTAAAATTTTATAAGTGCCAGCCAACCGCGACGATTCACATTCACCTCCCAAATGACTACCGGAGGGTACCCTTCAGTTTCACAAGGCTTCACAGGTCACCCTATTGGCCCTATCGTTGAAACTCGAGCTAGCCTATCACTGAACACGTAAAGCGCACCAAAATAGCACAGAATGCTGCCTAGGTTAAAGTAACACTGCACTTTATGGTAGCTAATACAAAGAGAGTATTAGTACATCATGAGCCAACCGATTTTAGTAAAGAAGATTTATGATTAAAACTTAAAAAATCGTAACAGGGTGGTTGACTTTGGTAACTTTTGGTTTCTTGCCACCCTTTCACTAATCACTTGATCATCATTAACTCAGATAATTTATTCATTTAATAATCTTGTCACTTTGTATCATATTATCATTTCATGCTCTGTGTTTTTCTTATAAAAAATGTGATAAATAAAGATACTTACTTACTAACTAACATGTCATTATAGCGAAATCTGGGAAATCTTAGGAACCGTGGGATACAAATAGTAAATATGGCATTTGCTCTCGCGCCGTGCTTGCGACTACAAGATAGTATTACCTTTCGTAGTAGATTTTTATACTGGTGTGTTGAGTGTTGTATACTGTAATAACTTGGAACCTTCGAGGCTCCCTTACAAGCTAAGAAAGGCAATAACAACCAGGAGTAACAATAACATTACGCAAAATTAATAAAATAAAAACTACTGCCAGTAAACTCATTTAAAAACATTTGTCACAGGCTTCTGGAACAGCTGCCAGCGTTGTTTTAACAGTCTTATGCTCTAACTAAGGCTCTTACCCTCTGACTCATAGAAATACTTTTACAAAAATGAATGTTTAAACACAAGAAAACACATCTAGAGTCTCAGGCCCTATGCAATTGCCCAGTTTGTCAGTGCCTTGCGGGAATGCTAGATAGTAGTCCTAAATAGATAAACTGCATTTCGTTAGTTCCATCATAATTTTAGTAATTGTGACAAATTTAAGAATCTGTGAAATTATCTGTCACCATTCTTTTATTCATTCATTCACTCAAAAAGACAAACACAACGTTATATTTTCCGTCACTTGTTTAACAGACGACATTGGCATTTGGCATTAATGGCTATTTAGCAACTTGCATTTACAACAATACATGTAAGGACGTAACACACAAACAATGAATAATATGTAAAATACATGTCGTGGCGTTTGCAGCTGCTAAACTCGACCTCAAGACTGCATTATTGCAGTTCTTAAATCACTCACCCTTCCAACTCAATCCACAACTTCATTCGTTCATTCATTTATTTATTGTTTATTAACGTGTTCACTCATTTGTTCATTTGTTTGCTTATTCATTCATTTATTCGTTCATTCTTATATTTACTGACTTATTAATAATATTTATTTAGTTATTCAGTTGCATTCATGTTAAAAGTGATTTTGAGAATGTATAATGCACATAATGATAGACTACCGTGAAGAGTGTGCACAAAAATTCAAAATTACTCTGGTTACCTTCCTTAATTTTTTGCCACAATACGTACCAGTTCTAATAAACTTTGACTTACTCTGTAAACATCTGAAAGTGTACCCCTACTTGGCGACATACTGTAGAGTGTCTGTCAAGCTGTTGACTAACTTGCTAAATGGAGATGAGTTATTTGCTTATGATTTACTTTTCACTCTGATTGCTAATGATGTGGTACGGTAAGTGTAACTACACGTTAACATGTTTTGTTTTTGCTTAACCTTTTAAAAGTAATTTTTCGTAAGGTTTTGTAATTCAAAAGGTACAATGAATATTGAATGCCATCAGTGAGCAGTTTCTATTGTGCTTTGTTGAGTGGTCCTAGGTGAAACTTGTGCATTAATTGCAGCGCTCATCTTGCTGGTTTAGCTCAGTAAAATGTTTGACTGAATTTTTATTTTCATAAGTATTTGCTGGAATACCTATCTAATGCCGCGAGCCCCTCGTGCTTTCTGTTTAATTTTTTTATACTTTCTCTTTCTCTCTCCTCTCTTTCTCCCTCTCTCTCTTTCTCGCTCTCTCTCTCTCTCCTCTTTCTCCCTCCTTCCCTCCGTCCGTCTGCACATGGACAAAGACTGACATCTGTCCATTGATGTTGTATAGTCTTGTCAATGTCTTACAATCTGCGCAACATTGTTGTCATTTTGACCCGGCAAAGGTAGCTGCAAAACTAATTGAACAGGTCAGCATGATCTAAAATCATTTAGCAAGAACGCATAAAGAGCACCAAATGATTCTTACAGTGGAGTAATTTAACATTTAGTAATTCCTTAAAGTTTATTATTGGTGAAAATCTCGTCCTCGTCAGGTTACATTTCTTTAAACGAAATAGCCCAAGTGTGAATAAACTTATAGACAGTGAAAAACAATTTTGTAAAATGTAATAGAAAGTGGATATGACGAATTTAAACTACACACTTTTTGGGCCATTCGCTATAGCAATCAATATTGAGATGCTAGTCAGGTATTTATACGTGACACTGATATTGTAACTTGATTGTGTAATTCAGAAGATAATCATAAGTTACAACTGTCGTAATATTTTCATGCGTGTGTGCGTCTGACCGGGAATGATTATTACTGTAGAGTATTCAGAATCTTCGTATTTAGGTCAGAGTATAGTTTTATTTGATAAGCCAGAGTTAATAAAGTCTATATTCAAGAAGAATTAATCTCAGTAGCCGCCAATAAGTTGGAGTAAGATGGCACCGGAAACCAGCTTTAGGCTGTAAATTTCAGAAAGTTTGCAACCATTGTAGTATCTTACCTACGAAACTGAATGGCCTTTGCTAATAAGCCACGCCAATTCTGTTTATATTGAAAATTATTTTGTTAATATATTATTGTGAAACAATACACCTGAATAATAATAATATTAATAGTTGTGTTAGATATTATTCATAATATTTTACCTAGGCTGACCTGCACTAGAATTAATAATAAGTCAAGACAGTAATACTGGTATCAATTAGACCTAAAGTATTTGACACACTATATTAATTAGGTCACAAGATGCTTGTCCATTTTGGCAATATTTGTTCCATATTAGCTATATACCTAATGGTTTTGCCTACGAGAAATTATTAATAAGACCATACAGGTATCAATTAGAGCCTTCTGCATTAATTAGGTCATAAGACCCTTCTTTATTAGGCAGTGACATAAGGGTAGGGGTCAAAACAAATGCATTTAAAAGAGGAAGTTAACGCTGAGTGAATATCACATCACATCTGCTTTCCACCGACGAAATTCTTCACTGCTCATAGTACATTCGTCTATTCATCATGCAGAAATCAGGAGTGATTGCAGTGGCTCTGCTTGTTATATTCCTTGTGTGTAAGTACATTTTTAATAGTAATGCATATTTATGCTAATAGGACATTTCTGATAGCTGTATAATATGCACTGATAACTAAAGACAATAAACTACCTAAATTTCAATATCAAGTTGTGGTTTTATACGTGATTTTAGTTATTGAATTAATAGTAAAACTTGTAATGCTTTTGAATAATAGCATTGATTGAATAAATAGACTTGACGTGCATCAGTCCTCCGTAAAAAATGTCTGTTAACTCTTTCAGTCCGAAATTATTTTTTAATAAGAAAAATTTTTTGGCTTAGTACTTTTGTTCAGTATTATTGTTTACACATAATAATTTTTTTCTGCCTGTGCCCGCGTGCTAAATATAGCCTGTATCGAACGGGATACATTGGGATTCAATGGAAGCACAAAATGTGCTTTATTTTGCAACTGCTGATAATTTTTTAAAGTATTTAAGACATTTAGTATGCACGCTAAGCTGATCTGTACAAAGTCGTCTCTAAAGTACTGTACCTTGCGCAGTTTTTTATGCTATGTAGATTTTCTAGTTCGCCATTTTATCACCATTTTAGTCTATTGTTATTGGCTTAAATCAAAACAACTATTAACAGATCAAATAACTGTCAGTTTTAAAATTTTATTAATTTTAAAGGCAGAAAATATTCTCGTATCCCACGGGATACAACGGGTATGAAAGGGTTAATATTGTACAAAGTATAAATTTGCATGACATTTTTTGTTTCAGTGAGCACACAAGAGACTGAAGCGCGTCGTGTGGTAAGTACCTTTTAGTTGTGAGCTTAGCTGGTTTCATGCAATGTCTTCTTGTATTATTTACAAATGATTACTGTCTCAGTTCCATCAATTTTGTTACTGGTGCTCGTTTTTGGTGACTAGTAGGTATAGGCCTGCAATGTCATACGGGTATCGTAAGCGGACGTGTTAGTAGGAATTATAGGAACTATTGAATGACTGAACTTATCGGTTAAGTTGAATAGATTAATCAACAAACTAAGGAATGAGTGAGGCGAAATTGAATGAGTGAATACATGCGTTAATGGACGTTCAGACATATTTGTTAATGCTCCCACGATGATCCGTAACAAAAAGCTTGGTTGTATGAAAGTACATGTCTTCTAATAACTAAAGCGCTTGCAAATGTAATAGAAAACAATAGGGTTAAATGGGATGAAAGCTACAAAATGGCAAATACTGAGATTGAGAAGAGAAACTAAGCTGCGCATACAAAGGCAGTGGTTAATATACCGAATAACGAAATATTAGTTCAACGCATTAAAATATCAGTTGATCATATTCTTTCTATGCCAGTCGAAGGTATCTTCTTCTCGTGGTTGTTGTTATTTTGTCGTTATTAATTTACCTGTAAGGTTTATTAAAATTAAAAGAACAAACAAATAAATAATAATGCGTTAATAATAACAATAATAATAATAATAATAACAACAACAACAACAACAACAACAACAACAACAACAACATCATCAACAACAGCAACAACAACAACAACAACAACATCATCATCAACAACAGCAACAACAACAACAATAATAACAATGATAATAATTTTTTATTTGAAAGATGTTATTTACAATCCCTGTTATTTGTACGGAATGCGTTACTTAATCAATTGATTTGCACAAAAGATGCAATGGTGTGCTGATTTCAATTTTTTGGCATTTTGTGACTTTATTTTGGTAGTTTCCGATGACGGGTGATGATGTACTAGAATAGATCTTTATTTTCAGAAGAGGAACAGCATACAACAGAAAACACATTTGATTTTCATTTTCATTTTTAGGCTGGTCGCAGAACAGTTGTTGCTGGTCCCCGGGGAGCGGCATCCAGAACAGTTGTCGCTGGTCGCCGGGGCGTGGCCACTAGGGGACGTAGAATCTACCGAGACTTGAGCGAACTTGAAGATGAAGACGAGTCGTATGAAGATGAATAATTGCAAAACAGTTTCGAAATTGCACTGGTTATGAATACAGCATCATGGAAAAAAGGTTGGACTTTGACGGGAAAATCTACAACATCATACATTCTAGCCAGTATCAGCTGTTATTCTAGCCACATCTCACCTGTTTGAATTAAGTTAAATTCATTCTGGTGCAAAATCACCAAAACGCGTGAAATACTGTTCAAGTAGTAATACTATCATATTAAAGAAATTTACTGGTTCAATTACATGGTTGTTTTTTGGGGTGGGGGAGAATTGACTGGCAATATTTCAATTGTATTGCTTATTGTTTTTGTGCATTTACATTTTTATCAAAGACATTTTTATAATGATTGTCTATATAGGCCGGTCTATATGTTTTAGCTTTTTACGTGGTGTTTTGTATAATTTTTTAATTATACATTTTTTTAGTTTTCGTATCTGTACAATTTCGTGAATAAATAACTAGATTTAAAGTAGTTTCTTGTAATGTGTTTTATATGATTTCAGTATATGAGTATTTTCAGTATGTTAGATCACTTAGGTGTTCTCTGGGGGGGGGGGGCAAGCCAGCCCAACTTAGTCCCGGTCCCAAGCCCGGATAAATAGGGAGGGTTAGGGTCAGGAAGGGCATCCGCCTGTAAAAACTGCGCCAAAACCTTCTATGAATGAGTCGGGGAGACTTAAAGGTAAAGTCCGTAAAGAAGTTGTCAGACCCGCTCTAATCAATGGGCTCGAAGCAGCTTCTCTAAAGAAGACCGAAGAGTAGAAAATGGGTGTGGTCGAGATGAGGATGTTGAGATGGATGGTGGGAATAACAAGAAGAGATAAAATTAGAAATAATAATATCAGAGGAACAGTAAAAGCAGTGGAAGCCTCGCAAGATTGCGATGGTATGAACAACTGAAAAGAAGAGTCGGTGAAGATCATGTGGGAAGGGAAGACATAAACGAAGAGAAGGTCAACAACACGAATGCGTGGAGAAGACTCATTCACAACGCACAGGGAAAAGCTGGGAAGAAGAAGAAGAAGAAGAAGAAGAAGATCACTTAGGTGTTCTGTGCATATCAGGGAACACAAGCCCACGTGTAAACTTTTAACAAGGTGTCTAAATAAGAGTCATACTTTTGTTAAGTAACTAAAGTGAAATCATTATCTTACATTGGTGTTATTCAAACTGATGCTAAAATAATCAGCACCTGTAGATAATTCATTCAACAACCGCATTTTTTAATGATTTCTTCCCGACACAACCTGTGACAGGAACACAAAAGAATTTCCTTCATAGCATATGGTGTTCTCAGAAATCTTTATTTCTGTATATATAAAAAAATAAAAATAATAAATTTGACTGCTTTTCACTGCTTACAAATGTATAATAATCTAATTATTATAATTTAAGATAATAAAGTAAATATTACTCGCATCGTGCGGCTATAACAACTTAATACATTCTTGGAACGTCATACAGGTTTACAGCAAATCAGGTAGAGACGCTACAAATAATTACTTGAAAAATTATCTAAACATTATTTAACGTTTAGTGAGGCTTCTGTGAGCGTGTTTAGTGAGGCTCGACCTAATTTACAACTTCACAGGTAAAATTACAGATAAGTTCACATAGGTGCTGCCACCTACATGTTAAGGCCAGAAACTGACCTTAACACAACCTATATGAAAGCGCTGCTACTACAGTCAGTGCTGAAAACAATAATTCCGGGAGAAAGTTTTTCGCATTTCCGTAATCTAAAATCGCAAGGATAATAGACAACCCATTTTATCAGCTCCAAAACGCAGTACCCAGAACATGTGGTTCAGATCTAAGCCAAAGTTGAAAACTATAAGTAAATACCATTGTCATAAAGATTGTTAAAAATGGTGCTCGTTTAGCAATAGGACGTGATGTGAATAAAAAATTGCGTTACGCCATTGAAAATCACTGAAACGATTAATCATCTATTATATTGGTACAGATGAATATTGCACGACTACAAGCATAGGAATTATTTAGAGCCCTCAAGGAATTATTTGGAATAGTATTATGTGTATGTAGGTCAGTAAAAATTAATTGCTTCAGTATTACTTGCTATTCACTTTCATTTATATTATGCAATTTTTCTTTAGTAAATCTCGTACTGTTACAAGAGCTGTTACAAGTCAGAAGTGCATTACTTATAAAAATACTGAAGTAGTAGTAGTAGTAGCAGCAGCCGCAGCAACAGCAGCAGCAGCAGCAGCAGCAGCAGCAGCAGCAACAGCAGCAGCAGCAGCAGCAGCAGCAGCAGCAGCAGCAGCAGCAGCAGCAGCAGCAGCAGCAGCAGCAGCAGCAACAGCAGCAGCAGCAGCAGCAGCAGCAGCAGCAGCAGCAGCAGTAGTAGTAGTAGTAGTAGTAGTAGTAGTAGTAAAATCTTTATTTGCCATTTTGAAAACATTGACCATCATAATAAAAGACAGACAATCAGTGTTAGTTCATATAAAAGACATACACTGTTCTGGGCAAATGCGTCTGGTGCAAGCTAAACTATAAGTGCAACTAGAAATTCAAAAATAAAATATAAACTAGTTTGGTAAGGTCTAGGAAAAATGAAATTATGATTTGAGTAAGTATCATCGTGTTCGTATGTCGGGATATTCAAAACGAGTCATTAAATGTTTTTTTTAATTTAGACCTGAATATTGATAAAGAGCTGATATTGGCAAATGCGTCCAGTGCAAACTAGGAACTACTGTGCCAAAAATTTAAAACAAAATATACATTATAATATTACACGCAAATTTATAATCGACTATATACAATATATACATATAATTTAAAATGGACGTGGGTAAATAAAATTTGTGGATGAATATATATATTATCGTTTACGTATGTTGGGTTTTCAAAACGATTTAATGTATGTATTTTTAATTTTGATTTGAATTCGTCGAAAGACTTGATTTGTTTTAAATTTGATGGCAGGGTATTCCGAAGTTGAACTTCTTATTTAGTGATAGAATTGTTGCCGTATTTTTTATTAGTGCGTATTTGTCTAATATTGTGTGTTCAAATGGTGTTCAAATATAAAATATTGAGGGCGCGACTGATTCTCTACTGTTTCAGTAACACTTTGATTGTAGCTCGTTGTTTTCGTGCAGAAGGTTATGTACCGCCCATCAGGGCCTATTTCAGCCTAAGCGAGGTTCGGGGAAGTGGGGGTGGGGGGTGGGGGTGAGGCCCTCTCGGGGGGGGGGGGGGCGCCACCATGGTTGGCGCCCAGAAAATTTTTGAACTGCTAGGACGCCGGAGAAGCATTTTCGAAGAGAAAATATGGAGTTATACAGTTGTTAAAGGAAAGAACAATTGAAAGAAAAACTGCTTTATTCTCAAGACCAGTCTTTAATACTTGTCAAATCGTCAAATCAAAAACAACATCTTTGCAATATGTAATACCGTACTCTCACTTCCGTACAAGCCGGTGTTAGAAATTCCGAAATTGAAAAGTGCTGGACATCGGCACCGAGCCGCACAAGGCAAACGGCGCTCGTGCGGCAAGAGAGGGAGAGGGAGAGAAGAGGCAGTATGTTCGCATAAAGCAAAAAAATGTTACCTCGGCGCGAGGCTCCCTGGAGGGTGAGGCCCCGGGGAAGTATCCCCACTTTCCCCCCTTGAAATAGGCCCTGCCGCCCATTTCTACATGTGTTGATTTAAAAATAAAAATGAATACCTCTCTCTGTACCTCTCTGTATTGTATTTAAATAATGAAAGACAGAAACTATTTCCATATATAGTAAGAATTAGAATTTCCGTATTTATTTTATGGTAAAAAAATCAGTACACTTATAATTACAGTAGCATAACAAAAATAATAAATATGGAGTGTAATTAATTTGTAATTACTATGAACAAGTACGCCATTTATAAATATATAGTACAAAATACTCTCCGCATTATATGGTGAAATTGCGGTATAAACTCCACAAAGAAAGTAGATATCAATAAAATTATCACGATAGTATCCTTTATACTCTAGTATCTAATATCGCGACCATGTTACCAATGTGGAAGTGCTACAGCAGGCGCAGTCAAGGCGGTTGCAGGAAATAGTAGCAGAGAGAAGGCTGAGATTGGCTGGACATATTCTCCGCCTACCAGAACAACGTCACTACAAAATAGGGAACCACCTGTTGGAAAAGGGAAAAGAGGTCGGCCAAAAACAACGTGGCGCAGATCTTTCAAAGAAGACCTTCCGGCTATGAACAGACGTTGAGAGAACATCGAAAGAGAAGCCGCCGATAGAACCCAGTGGAAAATGCTGTCTGCCCAATGTGCATCCGTGCACGGGAAGGACTAAGGTCTAAGGTCCAAGGTTTAGTATCCTTTTTGCATCCTTCTTCTTCAAGACACGCGCCTGTATAAGTTTATAGGTTTCCTACATGTCACAACCAACTTGACGTCCGATCCTTCTACAAATATGACGTTTTCAAAAACGATCATATTCTAAAAAATAAACAACATACATTTTATTAACAGAGTGTTTCAAACGCTAAAGTCAAGACACAAACTAATATTTACTTCATGGCTTGATTCATTTTATTGGTTTAAAGTCCGGTCCAGTCTAGTTCAGACAAGCCCACTCAGTGATCCGTTCTAGTCCAGTCCATCCATCGAGTCCAATCCAGTTCAAAAATATGCTGGTGGATAAACAGATGCAAGTAGAGTTTTCAAGTTTCTTGTTTCTACCCTGACCCAGACGGAATCAATTATCCTCCAGCTTGAACAGTCTGCAACTGGTGCAGTCACTTCCTAGGAAAAGAGCAGTTTCACCTGTCGGGGGGTTTCTAGCTTTATTTGGTGATGCAACTCTTGTATTTGCATGTTTTAATTAAAACTTGTTACAATATAATTTGCTTTGTTTTACTCAAAAACGAATGCCTTTTGTTCCAGGTTCGTTTATTTAAATGTTTGTCTGTTTTCCTATTTGAAAATAGTCTGCAGTACTTTATTTAACAGTTATCTGCTTTATAATAATTAACAACTTACGCGATCTCGTCGACTTTTGGTGCCACAACCGTGAAAAGGTATGATCATATTTAGGTACTTCCTGCCGGTTCCATGGGTTGAGCACCTTGGACGGCCAGCATA
>JAQGDQ010000253.1:0-77617 GCA_030141605.1 Tubiluchus corallicola | reverse complement strand
CCCAGAACACATCTCTTAGTACTTTTATATTAAGACATATACTACCATCCAATTAAACAGTAATACCCCGAGTAATCCTCCCCCCCTCCAAAACACGCCTCTTAGTACATATAGTCTACATCATCAGCTAGCCTACCATTTAGTTGTAAAATGTTGTTCGTTTCTAAATCTTAACGGGTCACAGAAATCCCATGAATGAAAATTGTAAAGAGAGTGTAAGTAACCATAATCAGAACAACGCCACTCCAAAATAGCGTTACGCTGGGAATCAACTGGTGGAAAGGGGAAAAGAGGTCGGCCAAAAACAACGTGGCGCAGATCTTTCAAAGAAGACCTTCGGGCTGTGAACAGACGTTGGGAGAACATCGAAAGAGAAGCCGACGGTAGAACCCAGTGGAAAATGCTGTCTGCCCAATGTGCATCCCGGGCATGGGAAGGACTAAGGTCTAAGGTAAGGTAACCATAATCAGGCGACGACATTTGAGCTTGTGCACTTCTTAGCTATCTTCAAAACATGTAGACGTAACAATACATGTAACAGCTATAATTACTCACACAAATGTTGGTGTTCGAGGCAAGTAGGTATTACTTCGAGCTTGCTGGCCATGGTGGTCGAACGACGTAGGGAAATTTTGCATGTGGGGCAAGTCCGAGGCACTCTTCACATCGCGTAACCAGTTGACGTTGTTGTTCACCGAAAAAGGCGAATTTTTACCATCGGTTGGCAAAAAACTGGTTTCCTGTCGCCTTCTCGGCTGCAGTTTCGCATACGAACTTCGGAGAAAAGGCTGAATGTATTTGCTATGAGGACTGTCTAAAATCCGCAAAAATTCAGTTGCCTGAAAGCTGAAAGGAATTGTGAAATCTGAAAGGAGTTGCAAATAAATTTTCTCTTACTAGTCCAGTACATTTTCTAGTTAATATTAGCTTAATTTTGATATTGGACAAGCTTGTACAAATTAAAGTAAAACAATCAGCGTTTACTTTGAAAACCGATGTCTCGTCAAGCTGTTGTTTTCCTGCCTGTTTCTTTAGCTTATGAAAATTAGACAAGGGCGCCGCCAGAGTTTAAAAAATTTGACGCATAAGCAGTTAGAGGGTCTGGGGGAGCGCTGCAAGCGGCCCTTCTGTATTTTTTAACCTTATTTTGAAGGCCTCAAATGAGATCTAAATTCCGATACATAGACATCCACAAACGTGAAAAATTCTGCTTTAATAAATATATTTTATTTACATTTACCTAAGTAAAGTTCATTGTATTCTATTGTAGCAGAAATATATCTTATAGGCAATTTTCGTAATACACTAAATGCGAATAACCCATTACTTAAGCTTAATTTATTTAGTGTCAAGATTATTTACCCATCAAAATGTGCATAGTCACGCATAAAACTGATGTGAGACTGTTAAATTACCAGCCCACCACTGGTCATGCATAATGCGTGCATGCTAATTTTCTCCACCGGACACAGCTAAACAGCAGAACATCTCGGCCACACATTTTGCGGTTGCCTGAAGCTATTTCATCAGGCAAGTTCACTAGTTTAAAACGCATGTTATCTAAAACCCGTGACTCACAATTTCACTACTACCGTGAAAGCAGGGTTGCATGCCTCTTGGGCCCACCCCTGATAAGAAAATCGACACCATGTAAGTGTTAGATCCCATTTGAGGCCTTCAAAATGAGCTTAAATACAGAAGGGCCGCTTGCAGCGCTCCCCCAGACCCTCTAACTGCTTGTGCGTCAAATTTTTTAAACTCTGGCGGCGACCTTGTCTAATTTTCATAAGCTAAAGAAACAGGCAGGAAAATAACAGCTTGACGAGACATCGGTTTTCAAAGTAAACGCTGATTGTTTTACTTTAATTTATATAAACTTGTCCAATATATATATATAAATAATTGTCCACAAAATGTCTTAAGAAAACCAACATATCAACCCCTTGTTTGTTTGAGCAATCCCCGAGCAGCAAGCTGATATATTCACGTATATATATATATATTTATATCTATATCTATATCTATATCTATATCTATATCTATATCTATATCTATATCTATATCTATATCTATATCTATATCTATATCTATATCTATATCTATATCTATATCTATATCTATATCTATATCTATATCTATATCTTATATCTGTATCTGTATCTGTATCTGTATCTGTATCTGTATCTGTATCTGTATCTATATCTGTATCTGTATCTATATCTATATCTATATCTATATCTATATCTATATATATATATATATATATATATATATATATATATATATATATATATATACGTGATTGTAAAGAAAAACGAAATTTCTGAGTTTAAAAGCATCCACACTTGCACAGCGACTTGACCACAAATTAATTATCGAATCATTTTACTAACTCAAGCTAAAATATTTTATAAGCTGTTAGATAGATGACTCTGCAGCTGTATGAACCTGTTGAAATCAGTAACAGATAAAATATCTAAGTAACTGCCATTGTATAATTCCATGTCACTTTAGTGTTTAATTACCCACGTCCGTCACCGTTTAATTTCCGTTTAGTCCAGTATTTTCAGTTTCAAAACGACACGACTAAACACGTAAACAACACGAATAAAAAATTAAGTAACAACGGGCACATACAAAAAATAGATCAAAAGCAAACAGAAGACAAAGACAAAGAAGAAAAGGTAGATGAAAATCTTTGTACGCGCACGTGTTACAGTTGCAGCCATACACGAAAAAAGAGACAGCAACCACACTACGACTCAGGGATGTTAAGACAAAACGCGAAAAATTGTTAAACAAATGATTAACTAACTAAATCAAGACCTCTCTTTTGAATGACCGAGAATGGGAAAACATCGCCATTATCCTTGTCTCTAGCATTTGCCTTCTAACCCTTAATTTCGTCACCCATTGTAAAAACAGAATAGTTTAACAAATGATTAACTAACTAAATCAAGAATGGGGAAAGTCGTTGAACATTCAGTCGGGAAAACTACTATGACGCATAACATTTTTATGACATCATTCCCATTATCCTTGTCTCTAGCAGTTGCTTTCTGACCCTTAACTTCGTTAGCCATTGTTAAATTAAAGAATAGTTTAACAATGTAAAACTATCGCGCATTATTGATCATTGGTGCATGAGTCTAACAGTGTTTATCATTTCGAACAGTTTCGAAATTGAGAAAAATATTTTGTTTTTTTAATTTCAGTCCTACCCAAAATTATATTTGTACTACGGAATTTTGATTTCGAAAGTACACAGGCAGGAAAACAAGCGTCTGCTGCACCGTGTTAACATAACATGTGTTCTAGATTTAGCAATCACACAACATTTTTTTCAAAAATAATAAGATTATTCCACTTTCGTTTGAATTCTGTCGAATTTTCTGTAAAATAAAACATTCAATCGTGCAATAAAATTGTTTGAAAGAAAATTGCCTAGCATGTGCTGTAATAAAAACCACTTACCTTCATATAATTGGCTAACACAAAACCAGGAATAAGATAATAAAACTCGAACTATATAGAATTTTTATGTTTTTATATACAAAATCTTACCTTGGCACGAAAACGAACACCAGAATAAGCGCACACGACATTTCATTGCTAAACTGCATTTTAATAATATTTCCTGAACCACAGCAAGTTCAGTTTTTCAGCCACAACTTTTTGGCGCTATTAAACCTTACTGTTTTCACTAAATTTATGTTCAAATTAAAACTGAGTTAGTAACATCGTTTATGTATAATATAAAATCATGAACTAAAATGTCACGAGTGTAAAGGGCCAACACGTGAGAGTGGCAAACTCGGTGTGTGTTGTTGCATAACAGTAAAAATATTTTAGTATTCACGTAGCATGCATGACCCATTTCATCAAGATTGACCAAGAATGCTCAAACACTCCAATCCAACTATCAAGTCCAGACATAAGAGCGTGCGTTAGTTGTTTATTCTGTTTAAAATATAAAAAATATAAATAAATAAATAAATTGCTGCACATTTATGAAAATAATAATAATAATAATAACTAGCAAAGGCCCCGCAAAAGATTTTGCGTAAAAAACCACGTATAATCAATAACACGCGAACATTCTACCTAGTCCTCATTTATTACACAAAGCCCGTAACATCCTGCCTACTGTATGTTTACTTACCTAACGCAAAGCAGCAGCTTTTACTGAATTAAAGCTATAAGATTATAGACAGAATACAATGGATGACGTCACAACAATGCCTTTGCGTCAGCAATTTTCTAAGCGAAAATTGTCGAAAATAGAACATCCAATTAACTCCTCGGTACTCCTCTCGGTGGACCTGCTCTAAAATGTAGCCTACATCATCGTGTAGCCCTGTCCTTCCTCTTTGTAAAGAGCTATATATCTCCTTCCTAGAGTCCCACTGGGCGACGCTAGAACGTTTTTCCCGCATGCTGTTTGGTCAAAATTTCGAAAAAATCGCGAGTTGGGTCCAGGAAAACGCCCGTTGCGGGGCGCCGTGGCCCTCTCGCGAATTCTAAATAGGCCTATGACACCCATCGCTGAACTGGCTATCTATCCATACCCAGCACCACCCTCGGCCCATTCCCATTCTCTACATCTCAGGCGTATAACTTTTGCAAAAAAAGGCCGAAAAATGGCCATTTTTGGAGGTTTTTCGCCCCCCCGTTCCTCGCGGTGGGCCTGATTCGAAAAATAAACCCCCAATGAGACGACACTAGATCGAGACCTTTCGTTTGATATATAGATCGCTGCAAATGGTGCCGTCGTCTGGGCTGTAGCCTCGAAACTTATATATAAATAAATATATATATATATTAAGATACCAAGAATATTAATATAAGAGACTAGCCAAACCCCACAAAAAGAATTTTGTGCACAAATCAACACACAACCCACACCACACCACTCCACCACATCACACCGCACTGCACCACACCATACCACTCCACCTCATCGCACCACACAATACCACCACACCGCACGGCACCACACCATACCACCTACACACCACACCACCCACACCATACCACTCCACCACATCACACCACACTGCACCACACCATACCATTGCACCACCCACACCATAATACTCCACCACATCACACCGCACAGCACCACACCATAACACCACACTGCACCACACCACCCACCCACCTACACACCACACCACCCACACCATACCACTCCACCACATCACACCACACCGCACCACACCATACCACTGCAGCACACCGCACCACACCACACCACACCACCCACACCATACGACTCCACCACATCACACCACACTGCACCACACCACACCATACCACTGCACCACACCACACCACACCGCACCACCCACACACCACACCACCCCCACCATAATACTCCACCACATCACACCACACTGCACCACACCATAACACCACACTGCACCTTACAATACCACCACACCGCACCGCACCACACCATACCACCTACACACCACACCACCCACACCATACCACTCCACCACATCACACCACACTGCACCACACCATACCACTGCAGCACACCGCACCACCCACACACCACACCACACCACCCACACCATACGACTCCACCACATCACACTGCACAGCACCACACCATAACACCACACTGCACCACACCACCCACCCACCTACACACCACACCACCCACACCATACCACTCCACCACATCACACCACACCGCACAACACCATACCACTGCAGCACACCGCACCACCCACACACCACACCACACCATACGACTCCACCACATCACACCACACTGCACCACACCATACCACCACACCTCACCACCCACACCACACCACCCACACCATAATACTCCACCACATCACACCATACTGCACCACACCATAACACCACACTGCACCACAACACCCACCCACCCACACACCACGCCACCCACTCCATACCACACTACCCACACCACACCCCACACACCCTATCACCCCACCACACCATCCATAGCACAACACACAAAACACACCACCACCACACCACATCAAATCCACCACCTCACGTGGTGATCATGATGATGATGGTGGCAATGATGATGACACCTATAGCACAAGCACCAACAACACAGCATTACAACAAAACCATTCCCAACATTTTTCACAAAGTTGAAACTATGTGCTATAATATAATAAATAACAAAGGCCCCGCAAAAGATTTTGCGTAAAAAACCACGCGTAATCAATAATACGCGAACATCCTACCTAGTCCTCATTTATAACACAAAGCCCTTAACATCGTGCCTGCCGTTTGTCTAACTAACGCAAAGCCTGTAGCTTTTTGCTGAATTAAAGTTATAAGATTATAGACAGAGTACAATGGATGACGTCACAACAATGCCTTTGCGTCAGCAATTTTCTAAGTGAAAATTGCCGAAAATAGAACTCCTAACTAACTCGCCAATACTCCTTTCGGTGGACCTGCCCTAACATATAGCCCACATCATCGTGTAGCCCCGTTCTTCCTCTTTGTAAAGAGCTATATATCTCCTTCCGAGAGTCCAACCGGGCGCCGCTAGAACGTTTTTCCCGCAGGCTGTTTGATCAAAATTTCGAAAAAATCGCGAGTTGGGTCCGCGAAAACGCCCGTTACGGGACCCCGTGGCCCTCTTGGGAATTCTAAATAGGCCTATGACACCCACCGCTGAACGGGCTATCTATCCATACCCAGCACCCCCCTCGGCCCGTTCCCGTTCTCTACATCTCAGCCGTATAACTTTTGCAAAAAACGGCCGAAAAAGGGCCATTTTGGGGGGTTTTTCGCCTCCCGTTCCTCCCGGTGGGCCCGATTCGAAAAATAAACCATCAATGGCACGACACTAGATCGAGACCTTTCGTTTGATATATAGATCGCCGCAAATGGTGCCCTCGTCCGGGCTGTAGCCTCGAATCTTATATATAAATAAATAAATATATATATATATTAAGATACCAAGAATATTAATATAATAGTAGATAATAATGGTAATGGTAATGGTAATAATAATAATAATAATAATAATAATAATAATAATAATAATAATAATAATAATAATAATAATAATAATAATAATAATAATAATAATAATAATAATTTATTGAATGTTTAAAATGCATTAACATTAAAAATGGACAAATACATTTTACATACTTAAAATATTAACACATAAATAGTACATACACACTAGGCTGTTATAAATAAATCTAAAATCGTAATACATGTATATAAAAATCAGCCGTAATTAAATCCATATGTCTTTATTAAATTTCTAATTAATTAAAAAGGCTTCTTTATGAAAACAAGTTTTAAGGAATGATTTGAACTTTTGAACTTTATTGATTATCGTGCATGAATTGGTAAATCATTTCATAATTTTGGTGCTGCTACGCTAAAACTATGAGAACCAGATATGACTAGATTATAACGCTGTACAATAAGTGTTGATGAATTAATTGATCTAAGATTGCGATTGGGCAGGTATGGCTTCAGAAAATCAGGTATACAGGAGGGCGCTAAATCAGTCAGAGCTTTGAATGTTAATAAGAGAATTTTGTATTTTATTCTGAAAGAAACGGACAACCAGTGGAATTGCATGAGAACAGGAGTTACGTGATCATATTTACGAGTGTCTGTAATTATTCTAGCTGCTGTGTTGTGGTTGCACATGTTGTAGTTTATCAATCTGATACTGAGGAAAACCAAAAGTGTGCTATGCAATAGTCTAATCAAGAACTGACAAACGTGTGGATAAGAGTTTCACTGGCTGGTTCTGATCAAAGAAGTCAAATTTTAGAAATGTTCCATAAATAGAAAGACTAAATTTTGCACACATTATTAAATGACATAGTTAAATGACATGGGTAGACATAGTTAAATGATGATCTAGAATGACTCCAAGGTTTTTCACTGCATCGGACACTGCAGTGAGATCAGTGCCCGCAAGGACAGATGACTGTTTAACTTTTGATAATTGGGTTTTACTTTCAAAAATGATAAAATCGGTTTTGTCATCATTAAGCTTCAAGTAATTGTGCAGCATCCAGTGACGTATATCTGCAGTTCTGAATAACACTCAAAGTTTCTATTTTATCCATATCAATTTTAGGATTAAACGCCAGATAAATCTGTGTGTTATCAGCGTATAGATGATAATCGACACCGTGCAGCCTAAGAATATCGTCCAAAAGGGAAGAATATATGGAAAACAACACCGGGCCTAAAACAGACCCTTGGGGAACACCCCACTGTTGCTCTATATTCCTCGACCAGACCTTTATTTGACTACTTATTGGCACATTTGCAAAGATATTAATATAAAACGTCAATATGCTTTATGATAAATAATAATTCACGAATGTTTATACTATGGATTAATAAAAATGTGTATAAATAAATTAATAAACTGCTTCAGCATAAGTACCACACAAATAAATTACATAAAGTAACACTACACAGCAATAACCTACCACTACAATGCAACACATTTCACAAATACAATTTATTCGAGTAGTTAATCAGAACTGCAAAAAATTTTAAATAACAAAAGTAACTCATATCATTGCCCCAACATTAAAACACCACCAACTGTAACAGCAAGTTGAAAATAAACACCAATTGCAACTGCAGACTGCCGGAAACAATTTAATTAACTCAGCAACACACAAGTTCTACAAATTACATGTGGCCAAACCCAACATATCGTTGACATACCTAAAGTCACCAAAGATGAAATCACTTGACAGGTAAGTTGAGGTACCTGCACGCTGGCCTCAGAGGGCAGCACTTTCCAGTAGAATTCATTTTTCTCTTTTTAAGATTACCACTATTACTGGTGCGCCGTTATTATAGTTATTATTATTTGAAATACCCGAAATCAAAGTACTACTATTATTTAAAATTAACAGGCAGATGCGTCAGAGACCATATTATTGTTGTTGAGTGACATGATAAGCATGGTATAAGTCAGAATAAGTATGACTGAACGAATTTTAAAAATTGAAAAGACACAACGTCTAACAACTGTGAACACCAACTAAAAACTAGTTAGTATGGTTTTATAGAAACCGTTTATTATAAACGTAACAACATGGGTAAGATGAGTATGAAGCCTATATACAAGCAGACTAGAATTCACTAATGAAGTGTGCTCCTCGGTGTCAGGAACCGCACGGAGGTTTGGGCTCATGGTCCGGGTTCGAGGCTGCTTACCAGGGTGTGATTAATGCCATTGTTATGGGAATCTAAAGATTGTTATGAGAAACTAAGCATTGTTATGAGAATCTAAGCATTGTTATGAGAAACTAAGCATTGTTATGAGAATCTAAAGATTGCTATGAGAAACTAAGCATTGTTATGAGAATCTAAACATTGTTATGAGAAACTAAGCATTGTTATGAGAATCTAAACATTGTTATGAGAAACTAAGCATTGTTATGAGAATCTAAGCATTGTTATGATAATCTAAAGATTGTTATGAGAAACTGCAATGGCGGCCGATTACATTTCGCACCCCTCTCACCCACATGTGAGGTAGCATCGCATCCAGCAAACAAGACAAGTGGATCGTGGTACATTCTAACCGCAACATGATGGTGTTGCATAGATACTACGAGTCAAAAGATTAAATGACAATTGAATTGCAAGATAAATGAGATTAAAATTAATGAAATTGAAAAAAGACAATACAGAAGTCCACAGTTGATTAATATAAGTGGTTGGTACATGCCCATCGATAGAAGTAGTCAATATAGAACTTGATATAAATACTTCGTATGTGGCTAGATAGCTCATATATGCCTAGGCGCTCTCTTTGAGGCAGTACAAAACGCCTACACAATAAACACATTAAAATGGAGAGGCATGATAATGATTTTGATTTGTAGTTTTAAACTTTAGTTTTTCGTTACCACTAAGTCAGTGCTGACATCTGTTTGTACACTTGGAAGTTTCCAATATATGTATGTACTTGCTACTGCTATATATTTGTATGGAACTGGGTTACTGGGCTTCTCTGTGAATGTAGTAGTTTTTCACACTTGGTAGCAAGATTAGAAAGAAAGCAAGAGGCTTAAACAATAACTTTTTGACTCAGGTGCCATGATATATTGGCTGATGGATTTACTGTAACTTTTGTTTACTACTGTTGATTATGTTTACCATTTTCTTGTATATGTGGATTGACTATGAGACTATGATTTTGATTAAAATACAGATTGCAAAGTTAAACCATGTTTTCATCCACTGACTTCATCTGTTTAACATGAACATCGCAACTTCAAAAACAGTCTGATAAACCTGCCAATGTCGGTTGTTAGCTCTCCCCAAAACACCCCAGCGACAACTTTAGCGTCACGACAGGCGGGATAATGAATTATTAAAATCTGTGACTGATCTCTTCGCAGTCTGTGAACTGCGTCTTTGACTTCTTGTTCATGTTTATTAATTATATTGAGTCAATCTTCTCATAACTGGACAGGTTTCAACTTTCGATGACGATGAATGACCAGGACACACTGAAACTGGACTGAGTAACAGTATAATTTGTAGTTTTCTATCCAGCTTCTTTTAATAAACTCATTTTTCGAAATTTTCGATTTCATGCGAGATCATTTAAAACAGACATTCACGCTTTAGTCAATTCAAGCAAGAAGCTCAAGACTAATACAATAGAAAAACATAAGTTTTTATCGGATTTAATTCCAAAAGTGTGCTGGCTTGTAAGTCTTCTAGGCATATACGCAATTGGAATTCTGCTGAAAATTAATCTTCTGACTCAAATTTGCTTCTAAACTGTTTACCATAACAGCACGTATTCGATGTAAAATCTGTCCAGATTATTGATTGGTCTCCCTTATTTCGCATAATATGGACGGACGCTCCACAACTTTGACTCCTGCTGCATTGGCTAAGTAAAGACGTGAAACTTAAAACTGATTTTAACAAAATCACGATGTTCTCCGTGACTACTGTGAATTTCAATCCTGCGTCTTTATCTCTATTCGCTAATCTTCGATTTCTTAGAGATTTTAATCTGTAATATTTATCGTAGGGGACGTCGATTACTGCATTTTAACGGGTGACTGATTTATCTAATGTTTGTTCCATTGAAATTAGGTTATATGAGTAGTTTAAGAGTGGACACTGGGCAAAATATCGAGGACCAAGACGTTACTTAAACAACAAACGTTCATCGATTATTCCGGTCACAATTTTAAGTTTGCCTGCACACTTAAAGGAATTTGTTTAAAGGAAAACCGGACGATTGTTTAGACTCAGTCTCAGTTTAGTTTACTGTCCAATGTGTACATTTTCTTGCCTATAAAAGTTAGCATTTTTTATATTTGAATAATTAGCTTAGAAAGTTAATTAACGGCAATCGAACACAGCTATTGCTTACGTCAGAAACTAACCACAGTTTGTGCAATGGCAGGCATCTCTCTTGCACGTCAAGCACGCCACGTTTGCGTAAGTGTTACAGGTTACAGTACTGCTTAAATGCGAGCTGTCACGAAAATAAGCTCTACGTCATATGATGTCAGAAACTAACACTGCAGTTCATGATCATGATTATCACGGTACCACTTTCTATTTGTCGGCCACGCGCATGTGACAAAAAGGCGCGATTGCCAGTCTTAGTAGATTCACTGAGCCGCACGTAGCTTTGAAAGTTTAACAAAATTTGAGTATCCGAGGTAATTATTATTTGATCTAAGCTTTGATATAAAAAAAGCTATTGTAGTTTTCAATATTTTAGAGCATTCTTTATTCTGAACTGTTTACACAATCGTCCGGTTTTTCCTTTAATATGTTATTGCCGTACACACGCCCACATAATTCAGTACACAAATGACAAACGACACCTCGATAGAAAACAAACGAAATCAGAAACGAAATTTCCTCAGAAATGTTGCCGTTGTCGTCGTTGTCTTTGTCGCCGCCGTAGTAGTCACAGTCGCGTCGTGTCTTCTTCGTTATGCATCTTTTGGTAGACCATCAATTTCGAATGAATATAAGACAAGTTCTGCCCTCAGCCAACATAAACGAGATTTATCTAAACAGAGATAAAGATGTATGTCAGGCATATGTAAATATTGTTAGAGATGTTGTGCGGAAAAAATTGCTATAAAGTAATTCAAATTATATTCACAGAAAAACAGGTATTGAGTTAATCGTTATATTGCATATATTATAGTGTAAACTATGTATGTATTTAAAATTTATTCTAAATTGGCATTATGTATAATCTTGTTATTGTAACTTGATATTTTGTAAACGAACCCCTGCAAATAGAGGGGAAACAATGTATTCATTGTTCAATAAAAGACTTATAATAATAATAATTCGTTATGCCAATGCAAGGTCTTATTGACTATACGTTCAATATCTCCACGTTTTTTGTTTGTTAGTCTGATTACTGCTTTTATAGATTTGTTAGTTGCAGGAAACGCTACTGAAATTAAAAGTAGAACAAGCGGCTGAATTCACACCGGTTTATAAAATAATTACAGTTTTATGGTCGTTGTGTGTTGTCGAAGCTAAACTGACAGAACACGAACAAACTGTCGTAATAATGTACGAAATAACTCAATACAAATTATTAGCCGAATTTAGTTAATTACTTATGTTAATTGAAATGAGTCATCAGCTAATTATTCATTAAGGGAATTTATCTATTATAATAAAGCAAATTGTGAGTGTACATATATGAGCACGCATCTAGTTAGCTCTGGGAAGGGTCCCACCTCATACCTGTAATAGATCTCCTTTACAAGAAAGTAAGTGATTGGTCATACGCTCAACTGAACAGGCTGTCTAGCCAATAAACCATCTTGTTAAAGGACAAGGTCATCCTATTTTTACCTGATCTACTTAACTTATTCTTTTTGACTTTTTACAAAACACGGAACTTTAACTGATAACTTTCTAACGATGGCGAAGAAAATGGAACTTAAAATGCAGCAAACATGCTTATGAAATTGTGAGTCTCAGACAATGTGTGCGCTTAAAAATGCTAGCAGATTTGTTGCTTTAAACAAAAGCTTCGTTTACAGCCTTCCTGAGTTGTGCCACGATAATGTACAGACAGGCAATGTTCTACATTTGATAAGTTTTACATTAATCCGTATGTAAAGGTAGACCATCTTGGCAGAGATAATCATGTCGGCACATGAATCTGGCTAATGAATTTAAGTTAATAAACGGTAAGGCCGAGAAAAATTGTTTTGTGGAGCAATAATGATGTTTAAATGTTTGACTAATGTTGCCTCATTTGTTCCTCATTGCACATACACGTTTCCCTACCCGTTAAATTTAGTCTTGCCCCTTTAACTGTCATCAGTCATGTGACCAGGTAATTGGCCAGGTAGACATTACCTGGTATGCAATTTAAGTTGATATGATGTGAATGTTGTCAATTGATTTCTACTGCTTTTTTTGCAAGTTATAAGCGCCAAAACTCAGGGAGACCACATGTAAGTGTCTAATTATCTTTATTGAACTGCTTTGTACAATTAGGGCTATTTCGCTTTTATTTTTTTTTTGTATAAATATAGACGAAAATCACGTAACCTAATTTAGTAATTTACCTGCATTAAACTTATGTTTTTCGCTAAAAACTTATTGCTGTAATTTATTCTTACAGATAAAATGACAATTGCTGCATATTAAACATATTTGGATGTTCTGTAGTTTAAATGTAGTGCATCATTATATCTGTGTCAAAATGTTCATTACCATGTCACAAGGCCACAAAGTCATGTCAGCTAAGTAACTACGATAATTTTTTGATAATTGTTAACCTGAGGCACGCCATGACTTAGTGTACGCTTATTATTCTGGGGCTGTGGGTTCGAATACTCTTTCAGCTTATATAAGAGGAGCTTCATGCAACATCAAAAACGTTGAATGCAAAATATGCAAACATTTGTTAAATTTTTTTTTATATTTTGATCAGCTTAACAAGATTATAAGTTACATATATGTATCTCTTACTATTAATATTTTGTAATAAATTTAATTTCATGTTTTTTAAACGCATGCGCATCTTATAAGCTACACGACTGATATTATTGAGTTAAAATGCAGATGACGTTTGTTTACAATAATACTGTAATCGTACTACATGTATTATCGGTATATACTTCGATGTGAAAGCAGTTCCGAAAAAAGATTACTGTCCACGACTAAAAAGTAAATAAAATTAAGAAAGAAAACAATAATATGCTTATATATCACGTGTTTATAATTTTTAGATGACTGTTTATTAAAAAATAATTTTGTAATCTTACATAGCTTTGGCGTAGTTACTGCAAGTGGTGTTAGCTTAATCAAGTTATCTTAATTTAACATACTATTAGCAAATAATAGTCTTTCTATCTTTTATATCATCCCATATATGAGCTTCATTCATTACATCATTCCATTTTAAGCACTAATGTTTGTTTATCATACGATTCACTTTAAATTTTCAGATTATCTCCATTACTTTTTTTCTATCACTGTGTGGTACAATCTAACAAGCCCTGTTTTTTTATTTCCCGCAACACATTTACTTTCGTACATGGGTGAACAGTGTGTGAGGCTTTTCTTGTACAGTATTTCTTATTTGTATTACGTTCATTGTAAGCCCTTTCACTAGATATTGTACATGAAACTATTGTAAATGTGTAACGTGAAATAAATGACTTATGCAAGACTTGAATGATCTGATTTTTTTAGGCTGTAGTATGTAGTCATTCAGCCATTCATCAGCGTACAGAAAATTGACATTGCGTGAGAGTGGTGAGTCGTGCGCAACTTCAAACTGCATGACGTTCATGTAATCTCTTCGTGTGCTTCTACCAGGCGGATACAAATCAAGTAGTTTTTCTCATTCTGTTGTTTTGCAGGAAAAACTACGATTCATCAGAATAATTTTATTTCCTGGATCGGCTTAAAGTGTGTGTAAGGTGCATACAAGAATGATTCAAAGACGCTTAGTACAATAATCTTCATCAACAACGGGCGTGACATTATCAGAGGTAGACTGTGCTATAATTGTTATCCTTGCAAACATAATTTCCTTATTTAATGCATAAAAAGTTGCCCAGCGTAATAAACACAGTGATATTTGCTGCAGAGAAATCTTATTCATGGTAGACTAAATTTGATGCGTGCTGTGCAGAATGTTCTATAAGGATCCTTAGTGCAGTGTGAAGTGTAACGATAATCGAGTCTTTCTCAAATAAAGGGAACCTTTGACGAATGTGTGTCAGTCATACAACTGTGCCTTTTACTGTGTGTGTGGTAATTATAGCTGCTAACTTCATGATACATTGGTCAAGCTTAGTAACAGATTGTGACACATAGGGGCTTAAATTATTAGCCACCTTCTAAAAAACTGTTGTAGAATAGTGATGCGAGTTGTAGCGTCATCTGACCTTAAGAATTGCATAGTATGACTGTGACTTGGGATTACGTGTTCGTGGAGTGCAAACATGTTTGAGTTATTAGCAGTAAGGTTATAGCAGAAAGAAACATTTTCTGTAGTGCTATTATCAATTTTTTTGGGAATGCACATGTCATAATTATCTAAACATAATTTTTACTAAATGGATGGGCATCAGGAATGTCGCTTATGGACAGTTCTGTCGACCATGCTACCTCTAGCTATTTGTCCGACAACCTCCAGAATGATAAACCCAAGCGAGGTAAATTATGCGAATGTACCAAAATACCTCGCGTTTCACCATAAGACTCCGGGGATCATCTTTAAATTGAGTTAAGGTCTGGTTCTACAAAAAACATCAATTAAAAGTAGGCCCTGACGTTCAGTGCTGGGATACCAGCTGAACAGTGTTGAAGTGTACCGAAGACATTAGCAGTTCCATACAACAAGGTTATAAAATTTAATTTAAAGTCAAAAGCTTGGATGTTACGAATCACCAATTGTAATAATTTATCTGTTTTTACATTAATGCTGTACCATCCAGTTAGATTTCCTATGTAACCAGTTTTAAATGACGAAATTTTGTTTCATCGTTTGTAGCAGGCAATTGTATTCTCGTAAAGTTTAATACAGATAAGATAAAAACATTGCTCATAATAAAGACAGCCAAATGAATAGGTGTAAACGCTACACGATTAGTTGATTACATCAGAACGAATCATCAGAAACGGAAAGCAAGTACCAATTGCGCATTAACTGTGAAAGTGTATCATATAATTGCAGGCATTTCAGCGGATGCAATTGTAAGCAACAGTAATGATCTTCTAGTGATTAATGAATGGACGTGTGTGGTACAGTACTGTTAGCACCAATTAGAATAAATGAGTAGTAGGAGGTGCAATAAAAGAAAATTCATAATGGCTCTGTGACAATTCTTGTTGCGTACATTAATTTTAGTGTGCGCACGGCAGAGAAATTAGGAGAGAACAGTGTATTCTTATTACAACATTCGAGAACAGTGCATTCTTATTACTACATTCGTGTATAGGTCTACCAGTTTTTTTCTAGTATGCAATGTTGACTGATAATAGTAAACTTTATTCAAACGAGTGCTTCTGTTTCCAGAAAGCGTGATTACACACGATTTGTCCGTATCCATTTAACGCTGTTCTGAAATCAGTGATGGGTGAAATCCTCGACGAATATGTTCGGTTAATTCAGCTTGTGATCAGCATCATGATGTTAAGAAGTGCTCAGCACGCAGTTAAAACGACATTTTTAATGATAATTAATTGTCAACGGTTGACAGGTCGTTAATTAAAATTGGTTTTATCGAAATGTTTCGTTCACACTAGCTGCAGTGAATCGATACTTTCACTGAATGAACATTGTACGTCGTAGCTTTCGATGTGACTCGGTACCATTGATCCACAGTAGATATACACCTTGATCAGTGACTATAATAGAAAATTACTGACTCTTTTACACCAAAGTAAGCATTCTTTGATTTACAATAGTGGATGAAATAGGGATAACAAGATGTCGCCTCTTCACGCTGAAATAAAAATATTGCATAATTATTATAATACTTGAATTGAATGTTGTGTGGTGTTTTTGTAGCCAACAAAAGCCAAGTACGAAATAACACCTCCAGACATTAAGCCTCTCTTTCTCGAAAAATGAAATTAAGGCGTCTAAAACTAATTACTAGGTCATCGTCTTCGAATGTTCGATAAACAAAACAGTGTCTCGACTTTGTGCTAACAAAAAGTGTTATTGCAAGTGAGAGATATCATAAGAAAAGTACACCCGTTCAGTATAATTGTTTGTTACACGTGTGTTATTTAAAGGACCACTGAAGGTCTAATTTGGCGAGATTTATTCAATAAGTTTAGAAGCAGAAAGTTATGCTATCTGAAATTCGATGGCCCATGGAATCCTGTGATGATGATACCTATCCAGTTTTCGATTATAATCATGAAAATTTGAATTCGGGCGACTTAGGTATTGTTCCACCGGATGTTTGTGATGACGACGTTGGATCTCGAGAGGAAGACGAAGATACTATAAAAGAAGATAGCGAAGAAGAGGTGACAAAATACACAGTGGAGGAAACATCAGAGGTGAGATATTTTGTTATTGCTTAAAGTCAGGCTTAAATTAAATATTTATGTCTTTAGAAGAATCTATTTTAAATTTTGTGATATGTTCTAGTTGTTAATATATTAATTTGTATTTTTGTTTTTGTTATGACCATCTATACATCTCACTAGCTGTTGTAGTGCCTTTTTTCTTTGCCAATAAATCTTTATATCTCAATTTTTTTTAAATACTCCATTATACTTTTCTCGGCTGTATAAGCATTTTTACGGAATACATATATATATATATATATATATATATATATATATATATATATATATATATATATATATATATATATATATATATATATATATATATATATTATATATATATATATATATATATATATAATATATGTTGCTTACACAAGGCATTTTGATTGTCCAGATTTTTTGACGTGACTTGAAGTCGATGACAGTAAACAACGTAGGTCATTACGTTTGTGTGTAATTTCTGTAGCAAAACATCCATTAGTATAATTTAGTCGGGAAGGACATAATGCTTCGTTTATTAGTTTTCTGCAAAGCAAGTCACAGAGAATAATAAACTAAACTGTTGTTACTCATTCGAGTCAGCGTTTTCCTTTATTGCTTCACTGTTCAGTATTCACTTCATCTGGCATGGTTTCAATGTTGTAGAGTCCCTTAAGTGGTCTGTGGCACCAATTCAAGTGTTTCGACAGAAGCAGACGGAGATGGAGTTAGCAAAAATTATTAACAGTAATGACAGTATTGTACAGTAATGAATAGCACGGCATTAACGACACTGACTATTGACTCATCATAAACCTGTATTACTAACATGTACTGTTACCTTATAAACTGATATTGTAACATAATTTTGACGTTGAGAGGGCTGATTTATAGTTGAAAGATACAGGAAGCCAAGTTTGGTGAGCTGTAATTCTAGAGCCGCCTTGAGCATAGCAGTAATTTACGATCTGATTGCCGTTGTAGAGTAGTAGAGTAAACATCTAGAGAACTGTAGAATTACTATAATCATTATAATTTTTCTGCGATGAAGCCAGCAAATTACCGAGAACAGCGGGAGTCAAATGAGTAAGAATTTGTCGGTATAAGACGATCAAACCAGTTGCACCTCTTTCTTTTGAACTTCTTTTTTAGAATGCCTTTCTTTCTTTCCTTCTTTGACATTTACGATGCAGTGGTAAAACAGGGAAGGAAAGGGAGAGAAAGGAAACAAAAAGAGAAATGAAAGGAGAAAAGGAGAAAATAGAAAGAGGAAGAATGAGAGAGAGAGTGAGAGAGAGAGTGAGAGAGAGAGAGAGAGAGAGAGAGAGAGAGAGAGAGAGAGAGAGAGAGAGAGAGAGAGAGAGAGAGAGAGAGAGAGAGAGAGAGAGAGAGAGAGAGAGAGAGAGAGAGAGAGAGTGAGAGAGAGAGTGAGAGAGAGAGAGAGAGAGAGAGAGAGAGAGAGAGAGAGAGAGAGAGAGAGAGAGAGAGAGAGAGAGAGAGAGAAGCTGTACAGTGAAGAATGAGCAGTCATTTGGCAATAACAAGTAATCAAATCGTATATGATATTGAAACGGGGAGCATAGAAAACTCATCGGACGGACTGGCGTCAGACGTTTTATGACTGTCTAACTTTATTCTCTAAACAAATTAGTTAGATACGGAGCATTTCTAACTGGCTTCTTCTTGCAATCTCGCTTGTTGTTTAATCGGCTGTATGGGATTAAACGTTTTGCTTTGCCATTTTACACATATTACTGGCAGTGAAAGAGGCAGCTAGAACAAGCTGCATGGATGGAAAAATTGAAAAGGCATGAGCTGACGCCAGTTTTACAATAAAGCTGCAATTATATCCTGTTGTTTTAGAGTATTATAAAGCTGTATTGAAGCCTTTATAAGGCAGCATGTCGCGACTTTCTCTGCATAATAATGGGTCTACTCACTTCTACCGATTGACGATTATTAGACCAAACCTTTCTGTTCTCATTCTGTTATTGTAATGAATATTGATTTAAGGTGTCTGTCTCGGTGTATGATTCTTTTCCGCTTCCACTGTTTCACCTTTTTGAAATTTCACGTGTGACGCAGACTTTACGACTCCCGGATTATTGACAGTAACGATGAGTCAGCGCAGCTTGTGGAACACCAGCTTGAGGAGCCTTAAATGATATTCGCATATACTCTCAGTGTTATACTAATGTCTAACTTAGCTTATTATTATCACATAGGTTAGTCTATATAGCTGATAATTAAGCTGGCATTGAAATTTATCGATAGGAATTTTTGTAACAAAATTCATTTTTTAAACGAAAAATTTAGGATTTTAAGTAAAAGACAAGAATGACTTTTAACAGATTAAGCAGAGAGAGAGAGGAGAGATAGAGATAGATAGATAGAGAGAGAGAGAGAGAGAGAGAGAGAGAGAGAGAGAGAGAGAGAGAGAGAGAGAGAGAGAGAGAGAGAGAGAGAGAGAGAGAGAGAGAGAGAGAGAGAGAGAGAGAGAGGAAGCAAGAAAGAGAGGGGGAAGAGAGAGAGAGAGAGAGAGAGAGAGAGAGAGAGAGAGAGAGAGAGAGAGAGAGAGAGAGAGAGAGAGAGAGAGAGAGAGAGAGAGTAAGGAACCGTGCAGTTGGTGATCGTATTCGCATTTCAGTAAATGAAAAAACGTTCTATTGATGTACGTAGAACAATGTGTATTTAAAGTTGTTTCTAATGATTAAAAATTATGAAGTGTATATGAAGGGTTACTGAAGAAATATAAAATCGCACTGGTACAGATTGATCGTTGTCCAATCCGAAGAACTGGCATTTTTTGCGATAATCTAAAAATACAAATGAATTTTTCATAATAAGCCTTATGGTAATTTAAAAGCGAATTCAGTTAAAACATGAAAAACAACTTTTAGAATTTGTTGTAGCCACATTTTCTTATTTGCTGAACTTCAGCAGTGTCAGTGTTCGGCATTTTCACCTTATGCATAATTACAACAGCGATATATTTTTATCCGCTCCCATTGAGGATCTAAAAACTCATAGGTTGACAATGGTTTGGTTAAGAAAGCTAGGAAGTTGTACAAAAGTCCGAGGTAGGAACAAAAATGTAAAAATTAGGGCAAATTACACAGTCCACGAGAGTAGCCGTCCTGTACCAGGCATGGCCAAGTGATAATTAAACAGTTGTTACGTTCGTAGTGCGCACAAACCAGTCTTACATGAAAGCAATAATCTGCAGTTTTTGAAATGGGTAAACTTAAAGCACAAGAACATTTTCATGGTAGATCGTTTGAAACAAGTTTAGCTAACATTGCCTGAAGTTTGGAAAAATAAGTAGCACGCACATATGTCGCACGCATTAACTAAGCAAAAGTATAAATTACCTTATCTTGTCAATAAGATTAATGGTGTGTTTTTGCTGAGTCAGTGGAGCACACTGGGAAGGTGAGTCAGTGACGTTTTACCAATTGGCCCGAACATTTTAAATTAAAAAGATTTTTTTCTAGTTACATAAGTCTTTCAAACAGCTAAGAGTAATGCAAAGTAATATAACTTTGTATGGAATTTTTTAAGGCATACTTTAAAATTGCCTTTTCTTTTTTCTCTTTAAACTACGTTGCACCAGGCACATTAAGTGATAAACATGGTCATATTAGCGGATTTTGATCTGAATTAATCCTGTCTTGTTAATTTGTTTTATAGTTTTTCTAGACAATCTTTGAAAAAAGATCCGGTCTCTTGAAACTGCAGTAAATGACTTACAGGTCCTATTTGTAATTCACTTGATTCTAGTTAGATCAGGCATGCGAACATTCAAACGTTAATAATTGGGGGTAATAATTGTCTCTGTTATATAGTTGTAGATTGTTATTTACAGTCTGTCCAAAAGCTCTTTAGAGCTTATGTTAATTGTTGATCCAAAAAGCCGACTTTTAAATAAAGATTATTATTATTATTATTTTTATTATTATTATATTATAAACTGTTTTTGCACTGTTTTCGCCCCGTTAAATACTTTAAACTAAAAGATAAAAACAATGACGAAGCACATTTATATTTTATTTTCATTGGTAAATAATACTTGATTTTAGTATTTGATTTTTAAGTACGATTACATTAATTTTGATTATTATTTATTAGCACACATCGTTTTAGCTCCAGTCGTGATAATTATGGTTACTAATTCAGGATTAATACACTGTAATTATTATGCATGAATCAATAATGAAAGTTGCTTCATATTATAAATACTAAAACATCATTGTAAATGTTTTTGCCCAAGTTATAACGAAACAAGAAATTTTGTGAATTATTGTTGTGAATTATTCTACTAAACGAATTCCAGACTGTTTACAGAGATTGTCACCATGTCCATTGGCTTACAGTTCATTTCCATTTAATTGTGTTTGTCTGGCGCCATTCTATAGTACTCAAGCTACGCGAGAGGCGAGTATGTGCTTGGTTAGTTATATTTCTAAGAAAGCTTTCACACGTGGAAATTAATAATGCGTCTCGTTATATCTAAAGTACTCTTGATGCAAAATTCACGAAAAATACAAATTACACGCTGCATTTAGCACTTGCCAAACAGACAAATCGTTTTGAATTATTTTCACAGCGAAAAAAATTGCTGCCTGGCGCCATGGTCACAATGCAGACAAGAGTTTCCATTCACTCTAGGCGCGCAGATTACGGTTTTCTTACACACAGAAATCTGGCGTTACCCACAGTTAACTACTGTTGGGACGGTTTTGTTCACGAAAAGGTGTTTATTTTGGCAATTTAAAACGTAATTACAGTATGAGCATAATTGATGCTATATGGTGTTTTGGTCCAGATAGACTGAACGAAGTTCACATGTCCTGCAAAACATGCTAACGGCTATAATACTAAACGTCGAGAACCCACTTGAAGATATAGATGACCTGTAATAAATTAAATCATCTGCTATCAAAATTACCGCATACAAAATTATGGTGCAATATGCAGTGGATAAAACTTTTTGAAGTACTATACTAAGGTTAAGGGTTTTTGAAGTACAATCTTAAGGTTAAGGTAAAAGTGCAAGAGCTAAAATGATTAAAATGAGGAAAACTTTAGGAAAACAGCCAAAACGCGAAAAGCACACAGCTGCAAATAGTTCAGTTTAATATTGAGCTATGCAGTACGTAGACGGACAGCGCAATGATACAATCGAAGTAAAAAATTGTTATGCAATCACGCACGTAGTACATTTTCCCTAGATTGGTAAAATAGTCTTTGCTACCGGTGTGTTGACTTACATTTGCCTTCTTACCTTCTGATTTTTCAGCTTTTGTTTTTTTACTTTTCAGCCTATTTACTTTTGTTGTTTATTATTATTATTATTCTCCTCGTCTTCTTCCCTTGCCTTGCCTTTCCTCTCCTTTTCCTTTTCACTTCTCTCTTCGTTTGCAGTTAGCTGCTAAAATTCATCATCGCCTTCTCCACCACAAATTTTCCTCTCTAATTTTTTACCCCTTTTGTCAGCACTTCTATTTTTCCTTCCTATCACCGTTCTCCTCCTTTACTGCTTTTTGCTATTGCATTGTGCTGCCTCCCGCAGAGAATATACTAATAGGCAAAGGCTGACAGAATTATTCTAAAATGACAAAATGTGTATGGGTGATTTCAATTTATTGTAATTATGTATACAATAGTGTGGAATGCAATAACCCTGGAAAGCGTAATAATTGTTTGTGATAATGAGTTTTTGCACTTCTCTGTTTTCAACAGAAAATAGTAACTCTAATTGATGTTTTTGCTTTGTCAATAGATGGCAGCACAAGGTAGCTCTGACTCTAGCTCTAAGTAGAGCTCAAAGCAGCGCCGTCCGTATGAACTGAACTTGTAGAAGCGATGGATTAGGCCCTGCATGTATAATAAATGCTACCTGTAGAACGTAACAATCTAAGCTACTCTCTGCTGATATTCGAGTTATTATGTGCTGAATAGAATTATTTTATAGGTGATTTCATCTCGTAGCATTTGATGCCCCGTTTGAAACATAAGACATCTTCAGCTTCCTCTCATGACGCTCCACTTGTTTTTAAATTCATACACAAATTTATTTGCCGATGTTTGCCACAAATTGTTAAAGCTGAGTGCCTGGGACCGAGGAATGCGGGTTTAATGTAAAGTGGCAAACAGCTGAAACTTAGAAAATCTAACTACTAGTAGTATAGTGTATATTTTTTACTCAGGAGGTAAGCTCGTTTTCAAAATAGATGTCCTATAATAGGAAGGTGATATATATATATATATAAAGATGATATATAAAGATGTATACAGAACGATACTGGTAAAATTTCTAGAACAATTCCAGAACAATCTAGAATTCTAGTTTAAAGAATGTTGGAGATAATCCAATTTTCGCTGGTTCCTTTAGTCGTTTAGCAAAAAATATCTTGTTCGATGTACGTTTTTATATAGTTCCTTCCTCTAGTTCTGTGTAAAACACTGTTATTCCAGATTTAAATGGCCTTCTGGCAAGTACAAAATTCAAACTGATTCAAGTGATTTCCTATAGCGGAAAAATTCTTGAATGAATTATCTTTCATAAGTCTATGGCTAATTTGTTGGCTGTGATTTTATCTTACCTTCAAAAAAAAGACATTCAAAACGCTGTTCCAAAGATCTTGTTTGACTACCAGAAAGTTTTTTAAAATGCGCATTTCATGCTACTGAAAATGCAATAGTGTTGTTTAGAAGGCTGCAATGGTGCTGCTACACATTTTCCCGATCTTTTTACCACAGTGCCGCAGCTGCAAATCTGATCAAAATGGTTAATGAATGGTAAAAAAGTAATAACATCGTGGAGGTTATCAGGCTGCCAATTTGTTACTTTAAGCATATTGTTGATTTTTGGGAATATTTTCTTCAGCTACAGACTGAAATAAATGAACTACTTTACAAAGAAAAATTTGCGATAACAAAGTAGTAAATTGTTAACGAAAGGATTTAGCGCGGCGCCCGTCTAAAAGCTAAATCCCGAGAGGCGCCAAATTGTCTAAACCGACAAATGAGGAAGTTTACGAAATGAAATATAACGAGTTTAAGGTTTATATTTTTAAGGTTTTTATGGCTTATAAGGTTTCTAAGACAAGCAATGAAAACCACGAAACCCGAGTGTTTGTTAGTAAGCACAAAGATGAGCCTGTATTGTCTGAAAAAAGGCGGCTCTGATATCAATATCACATTCTCATTATTTTTCCTGAATGGGATGGGTGTCACTGATAGACTAGGGTGTCGCCTCCATTTCATGGTACGCTTCAGGAACAAAACCCGTCAAAGCAATAACATTGGATTTGAATAACAATATTGACATCAAGAAAATTAACAGTGGGTGAGTCAGTGTGCCATTGCCAAAAATGCAGATCATGTCTTTGGCGGTTAGTCAAAACACAACACATTAATTACAATTCATATATCTATTACGATATTATATTGTAATAATAATATTTTTGCGCTAAAGACGTAATTTTCGCTGTTATTCTTTAAATTTTTGTTATGCATTAACTGCGAATTTTCGTGGTTTTCCTAGAGGTTATTTTCCACCGTTCATTAGTGATAGCTTTGATTAAATTAATGAGTCATGCGTTGTTTCCGCTTGGCTGTGTTTACAATGCTCGCGTGTCGGTTAATGTTTATCTATTCTAGTGTTTCTCTAGTTGTTCATTTGCTTCATTTTACAGCAATTTTACACGACAGGCGTGAATCGAATGAAATTTTAGATGATACAGCCTAATGTAAGGGCTTAGACATTTCCAACTTTTGTCTTGCAACTTTTATCGTACCCAAAAATCGCAACCATCTAGTTGTCGAACATTTGTCAGCGCCCATTTCTACTACAAATATCAAGTGCGTCATGCTATAAAAACTGTAGTTCAGTGAGAAAGTTTAAAAAATCTTGCGGCATTTTGTTAACAGTTTTCTTTTATAGTTGCATCAAGAAAGACGACAAGTGTTATTGCCAACGTAATTAGCAGAGCTGTAATTAAAATGTTGTAAAACAAAGTGCCATTGTTTAAAATGTTTTGAAGATTTCGTGTTTTGAATGCATCACAGTCCAGATAAGGATATTTTTTGGAGAATATATAGAATAGTGACAAATTTTTTTGTTCATTATTGTAGCATTCTACTGTATTGCTATCGCTCTTGTTGGCTAGCAGTTAATTATTAAGTGTGAGAGCACAGTAGTGGCTGGACCTACCGAAATCACTTTGGGTTCTCCTTTACTATTGGGTAGTCAATGTAGTGTAAAAACAAGCGTCAACATTTATAATATTAGATCTATTATTATTATTATGATTTAGCATATAAAGTATGGTACATTATTATTGTAATTTTAAAATCCCAGGAAACATATACTAAATCGTGGGCAATTTTTTCTTTAATATTTTTTGACAAACATGTTTATCGTCCTAATCAATTATCTCAAAAAAGCGGGATTTCATTTTGTATGCATATTTACTTTAGTGGAGTACAACTAATTACGTTAGAATTACGCAGTACATTAAACACACCATGTTAGCAGTTGTGGTCTAGAATAACAGTGTAAGCCATTGTGGATGTGGATGTGGCGACAATAATTATAAGGTGCAATGTAGGACATGCATTTCCTAACCGTTCAAGTACTAACACTAATCATACTAATTACATACTAACATTTCATACTAGTATTTCATATTAATCAAAGAACCAGTTTGTTAAATACGTGTAGGTTGTTATGATTTTCTAATCTTTTGAAGCGTTATTATTGTGTGCAGTACAACATGAAAAGTAAACAGCGTCTGCACAAACATTACCTCCGCATGTGGTACTGATGCAGCCAGCCTTCCGGCGCATTTCTATTAAGAACTTATGACGAAGGAATTCTTTGGTTCTCAAAGCCTTAATCTACTTCGCGTTGGCGTGTGTTTATACTATGGAGTTATCGGCGTACTATAAAATAGTAGCATTGGCTTCCCATTTGGAAGTTCTCTCCCTGATGGCACAAGTTGAAGCCATTTATTTAGCTTTATTTGTTTGTTTGTTTATTTGTGCAACACGGAAATGAGGATATTGTGCCCAATCTGTTGTCAGCGGAAATGATGTAATTTCAAATCGGACAAGCTTTTGAAGCTCTAGACATCCCAACAGTTACATCTATTCATTTTAACATACTGTCATAGAGTTTTGGTTAGTAAATACTGTGCGCTTTCTGTTGTAATCTTCACAAGTGCATCATCAGCAAAGGTTAATTTTTTTTTGTTTATAAAAAACAGAGCCTAATAAGTATGGTGTTAGCACTGATACAAGTGTTTTGTATTGGTTTGCAGTTGTGTTGCTTAGTATTTTCTCTTTTAGCTGCAGATGAAGAGCATATAGAATTTTCAGTCGAGACAGTTTGACAATTTCAAAGACGTATGTGGTTCTGTTTAACCTTTCTACGCACACTTGCTCGCTTTTGATATTATTCGGACAGGCGTTCAAGAGATAAATCTGTTTTGTACTATGGTATTGTACGGTATGGAGTTACCATTATTTAAACTAGAAACTGATGAATATAAGTAAAAATATTTGCTTCAAATTTTAAACTGACCTTCGCGCTTATTTTGAACAGTTATTTGCATCTGCTTGAATCTGTTGTTTCATTGGAACTTGGTTGTCTCTTCTGATTTATTTTATTGCTTTGGGTTCACGCGCGCAAAACAGAAATTGTGTTGGAGGAAAAATTCGCACGACAAGAAAAATACACAGCTCTGGTTGTTAGTTCAAATGTGTTCTTGCCATTATTTTTGGAAGATATGCCGGCAATACATATAACAGTGTGTCAAGCTTTTCTAAGAACATTAAAAATGCTGATAAAATTGCCCCCTGTAAGGTGAAATTTGATGTCACGATCAAATTATAATAAATGCGTGAATAAATTTATAGATTTTCACAGAGCACGGGAAATAAGTGAGAATTTTACTTTTGAATGAAAATTTTGTGATACGAAGATTTTTCGTGAAAAAATGAAATGGACTTTTGGATAAGATTTTACTACGTAAATTTTCTTTGATGTTTAAAGATGAATTCAAAAGCTGACATCCACCTTGTCTGCTCACCTGTTGCTGAATTCTCAAGCGCCAGGACGCTTCTGAAAACGGTAAGTATAGAAAGTAATGTCCAATGTCTAAACGAGCTTTTTACTTAAAACTATTCAATTGACTTTATTATTAGCTAAAGTTGCACATGTCAAATGTCTTCTGGAAGGGAAGCACCCCGTGTTTCAGTGAATATAACTGAGATTAATTAATCAGTCTTAAGAAAATTGTTTCGTTTTGTAATTATTTTGATTTTTTGCTGCCGTTACTTTATTGTTAGCTAATATGAATTTACTGAATTTTGTTCACCTGGCTGTGTGTCATATTGGGAGTTAAGGTAGGAAATTAGAGACTAAACTCGAGAAACTTATCTGACGACTCATTTCCTGTTTTGCTTTCACTATTTTATTATTGTCTCTTATTGGCTGTACAGTTATTTTATTCTGAGTTTTTCAACTATAAAAATTGTCTCCATTTCAGTTATTGGAAGTTGCTGTTAAACAAATTACACTTTTATCTTTTGCAAATTGTCATAACGCGGGTATCGATCTTTGTCACGCTACATCAATTCATCACTTGGCGCAATAGATCTTCTGCTCATGAGGTCTTGATTATCGACTTCTTAGCGTCACTTAACATTTTACTTCTCGGCCTGATAATTATTGAACCCCATTTATGTGCATACTTGTTTTCCTCAATGTGGTTTAGTTCACTGTTATTAGTGTTCAAATTTGGGTTTAATGTACAGTCTGGGGTCAATGTGTAGATAATAAGCATTAAAGTCGGGGTTTGTTTTTAGTAAAGCGATTATCGTTTTTGGGGAAAGTGGTAATTGATTCGAATGATTAGAAAAAGGAGGAAAAGCCGCACGAGGAACTGTGTCAGAGCCAAAAATGTGATGGAAGACCAGTGGGTCAAGAGCCATGGCCTGACAGCCCTCCAGTTACCTGTAATGCAAAAAAATTGTTGAGAGATCACAAACACCAAAGAAACTTTGTAAATACTAACAATAGTAATATTAGAAGAAACTTGAGTAGAAGTTCCCAGTAAGTACTATCTAGACATATTTTTCTTCGAATGTTCAGCAATTTCTAACATCGAACTCGTGAAACTTGTTAAATATTTTAGTATGATGGCAGAACATTTTAATCTTAATAAATGTCTATTTTTATTATTTTTCAAAATTTGATTTAACAGAAGTTGCTAACAGAAACTGTATAAATAATTTGCTATAAATGTTTGCGCATGCGCGCTGCCGAAGCGTACTATTTCAGTACGGTTGTGCAAATCTGCTTTCCATAGCTTCCAGATGTAAGGGATATTTCGGCAGAAAAGGAAATTAATGTCCCACTGAAATAATACACACATCTGTATCAAAGATGACCGAGCGCGTGAAGTCTGTAATTATTTGACTCGAGTCTAAATGAAATCATTCATTTGCGATTTTGCTGCAGAAATGTGTCACTGGTTGGTAATTTTACAGATCTGATCCGAAGCCGATAATTGCTAATGTTGTTGAACTAAAAACTGACCGATACGGTAAACTTAACACTATGAGCTGATCCTAAACGAACCAACCTAAATTTTCTAAATTTAAGAAATGGTCTAAACATAATCGATGCCGATTAATAATTTTGGCACCGATGTCAAGATCTATGTCAGTGGAATTTAGCTTTCAAATTATGAGAATAACTTGTGTTTGTAAAACAAGAAGTTTTATAAATCGTTAAAGTGAGTGCTCTAGTACATTGGATAGTGTATTGTGGATTGCGGGATATTAAATTGGAATCAATACCTAATGGAAGAATTTTAGAGAGTTTTTTCTAAATTTCATGTTATCACCAAAAATACTCTTAGAAAAAACAAACAAAAAGCGAACGTAATTTGGCATGACAAAATAAATGATAAGTCGTTACTATGATCTGGTTTCGGGAACTTATCTGGAGTCAGGTTGTCTGGAGTTTCTTTGACTTGGACAGGGCGGATCTGAATTAATATATTAATTAATTCTTGTGTTTTATAGAAACTTTTTTGCAAAAGTGCTAAGGACGCATAATTAATTATCAATATTGCAATGAAAAGGGATTGCCAATCTGTTGCTTTCAAGTTAGTTGGCGCTATTGTTTTATTTTATGCTAATTTCGTGCTTTCTGTCCGCCCATAAGAGTGACTCACGCGTCTTATAGTAATCGATTAATGACCGGGGCTTGATTTCTTCTGTTTTCTTCGCTCTTATGTAAGAAAATTGACCTATAATGCTGACTAAATGGAATCAAGATGGGCCCCTACTGATGTATTAATGAATCAAAATGCTCGCCTGATTTGCTTGAGCGCAGCGCCGCAAGGGTCCAACCATTTTTGCCATTTTTGCGCCTCTCATCATCAGGACAAAGTTCAAATTTCCAATTACATATCATCCGTTTTTAATGTCGTTTTGGACCGGACCTGACAGATGTCCAGCGTTCTTCAAACACTTCATATACTACTACATCCATCCCTTTGCATAATGTATCCAATATGTTTTCGGATGAACCAACGCAATTCTGACCAAAAGGGAGGCGGCCAAAGACTTCTAAAGTGACACTTTAACTTTGCAACAGAATAATTATGGGGTATTTTGGAACAGCCTTTGGAAAGTGTTCATTATGTAATCTTTAGCAGAAATAATATGAACTAACACCGGATTATTAAAAAGACACTCCACCACCAGCTCATCCTCTCCCCTGTAGTGCAATGAAAGAACCGAGTGATCAATCAACTCCGAAAGAAAGCTTCTTTACCATGAATGGACCTTGTTACACCAACCTCTTTTGAAACTGTCAAGATTCTGTGAAGATATTCACTGGCTCGCACTTGCACGAAGCCAAACATGTTTGTTACATACGCGGCATTTTGTTATGCAGAACATCAAAGAGATAGCGGCTGACTGATAAGCGTTTATTTGCTGAGCGAAAAACTCTTCAGGATTAATTAATGTGAGTTAGTTTTCTATTGGTGCTCTGCATATTTCATGTACGGAGGACAATTTAGTTCTTAATGTAGTTTCTTGAATATCGCGTTGCTTCGAAAGTAATCTAGAAACTTCATCAAGTTTTTAGACGTTTTACGTAGTTTAACTGCTTATAAATTGTAAGGCAAGATTTACCATTTTGTTGATCGGTTCGATTCTATAATTTGCACGTATTCGACTTTTCTAATACGAGTTTGCGTGATTTTGAAATCAAAATTTTTTTCCGGTCTTTGTAATGAAAAGCGACTTTATCTAGGTGTTTGCAGCGAGATGAAGACTAATGTTGTTTTGAAGCTGCCTGTTGACGTCAGTGACAGGCTGCAGTGATATTTGTCATACAGGTCAAACAACGATTATTTCATCTTTTAGTAGACTTCATGCCATTAAACATGGTGTGCTAAAAAGCGCACGATTATGCTTCCTGTCAACTAGAATAACGTTTGTTGACGGAGACGCGTCACATTTTCTCGACGCGTGAAATCTCGAGAGTGTTTTTACCGTGCAGCGATCTTGTAAAAAATCAAACGGTTGTAAAAAGTAAGCGAAACGTCGCTTTATCGAACACCATATAGTACGAACAGTAGTGCTTCAATAGCCTATACAAGGTTGTATGCACTAATACACTAATAACTGCAGTAGCACAGAAAGCAACATTGACTACAACAACAGCGGTAACAACAATGACGACAACAGTGATAGCAATTAAAAGCAACAACGGTTATGATTACGATGGCAATGATGATGATGCCATTAACAGCTCAGTTGCCTTTGGCAGTGACCTTTGAATTTGCAATGAATGTTTTGAAAAGCCAGTTTTAACATTGCCTACATAGAAGTCAAGTTTAGTGAAGTCAAGAACAGCGGACACTGAACAAGCCGCACATTGACTTTTGCTTTCTACATAAAAATCAATCAGATCGCTTTAATTACTCCTCCGTTCACTTTTGCTCCTCCACCTAGTCATGTTTAATGTAATATTGATCAGCTGACATATGGGGTCTCCACTACGACTCACTCAATCATATGTATTGCGTGTAGGTCTTCACATTTGGTGCTTGTGTGATGTGCACTTAGGTTGACATGTTTTCATTACAAAGTCACTTGATTCGACCACTCAGCAGTTATTCATTAGGTCTTAACTTGACCATCACTTTATCAACAATGAAACTTTTTTGTGTTACCATATGTTTAGGTAACAATTACTGCAAACGTTCAAATCAAAATCAAAGAAGCACAGAAGAATACTTTGTCAAGTAAGATTAATCTGCGTTTGTGACAAGATAGCCTCAAATTTCTAGTTTCAAGTGGTGACGCTGCGTCGAGCAGTTTGACGCATTCAAACGCGATGGCCATCCACCTTAGAACTTTCTTTAAAACTATTCCAAGAGTTGGACACGATCCGATATGCTGACCACAGAAGGACCGTGTAGTCGGTTTGAATATTTCGGGCTGGGAACGACGATGGCTTCCTATTACAAAAGTAGAAGAGAAAAAGAAGAAAAGAAGGTAAGATCTGTTGTGCTTCCAAAACTTCCGTAAAATAATGACTACGTTAAAAATTTGCATTAAGAGCTTTTCAACTTTGCAAGTTAAATCATTTAAACATAACCAACATCGTTTGGTGACTGAAGTAGCGGCAGTGGTGTCAATTTTGGCGTGAGCGGTGGCGGCGGTGGCGGTGTTGGTAGTAGTGGCAGTCGCATTGGCGGCTGCGGTGGTAGTGGCAGTGTCAGTGATGGTGATGGTGTACGTGGTGGGGTGTTCGTGTTGATGGTGGAGTATTGTTGTTGGTGCTGATTCTATGTGTATGTGTGTGCATAGTGGTAATGGTGGTAGCAATATCACCAGTGTCTGTGGCGGCAACGGCGGCAGTGTTGGTGTGCTGGGTTGTGATGGCCATGGTAATGGTGATAGTAGAGTGATGGTGTTGTGACACATAGTGTTGTTGTTGGTAGTGGTGATGATAGTGTCGATGATAATGTCGATGAAGTTGAACAGTAGTTACAATGACGGTTTTAAGGTATGCAGTGAAAATGAATGACATGACGGCAACTTTAACTGTAACGAGGTTGATTATGTAGTATCAGTGTTTGCAAGAACTTTGATGAGATTTAGAAAAATAATTCGATAATAAAAATATGTGCATTGATGACACTGGTGCTGTTAGGAAAACTTTTATAGTCAATCATTTTACTCTTGTATTGCTAAAACAAATAACAAGCAACTTTGTGATCGTTATCGCAATGATAATGATGGTAAGTCAGGAGGAAGCCGGAGAGGAATAGGAACAGGACGAATGGCGATGGAGCGAATCTAATTATGGTCTTTACAGTTTCATTGATAATACTGATGCTGTCAGCCTGTCACAGCCAAACAATGTGCTGATAAAAATAAAAAATATAACGATTTTTTGTTTAGCGATTACAATTGCTGTGCTATCTAGTAATAGCGGCAATCACTTGTACAACTTGCCTTTTAACATGATTATCTTCGATGTGCTGGTGACTTCATCATCACAGGCGATTTGATCGATCATTTTCTAGAAAAAAGAAAGCGCATAAATTAAAAAAGTTAAATAAAATGTAAAGCGACCCTAATATTTTCTGACACTAATTACGCAAAGCGCTGCCAATCCGTTTTACAAGTTTATATTTCACAATTTTAACGCATCGTTAGAGTAGAATTACGACAACAGATTCGTCATAAAAGCGCGCTAATGAATGGTTCTAATTGTACCTTTGTGAATATTAGACGCCGCAAATTTCCAAGTAATTCACCTAATTTTATTGTGCGTATTATATAATTGTAATCGCTTTAATGGATGCGTGTAGGGTTTAAATTTAAATGGACTGCATTAATGCATGCGCGGAGCTTATAGGGATGTTGTCCTTTGAGGATATGAACTCCCGGCTGCGGTCTATTGTACATAATAATCAGCTAGCGGGCCGAGGAAAGTACAGTGTTTCTTTCTATCAATTTGTTTATCCGACCATCGTTCGGAGATTCTAGCTTGACCGTCCTTATTTTGCCCATGGCTGGACAATGCATTTACAATTACCAGAACTGTTTTTTTATATCGACGTCTTCTCCATCTGACATGTATAAGAAGGGAAATGATTAAAGGCCAGAGATCAAGGTCATAATTTGGAAATAGCTGACATCGCCAAATAAGTTGAAGCAATTCTAATTTTGGTGCTTTCTAACAATTTTGCAACGTTTTGGCTACAGACTCTGGTCTTTTTTAAGCATCTAAAGATAAAGTTTAGCATTCAAAATCAAAAAGCAGCTTTCTTGAGCTTAAGCGTCGTTTATTCAGCTCTGGCTCCAGATTTTTTGTGGCAAGTGCTTTATGGCGCGTTCAAGCTAGCTGTTTTCTGTCGCCAAATTTTTCTCTGACAGAAACTCGTAAGTCTGAACAGCTTTGCGAGTTACTGCCGGCAAGTTATTGCAAACTCTCCAACAGTTGCCGCGAGTTGGTTTCCTGCGAGTTACTGTATAGTGTGAACGAATCGGCGAGTTTGTTGCAGCGTGAATAAGGAATTAAGTGTCAGGTCGTATATATTGTCGGAGAGTAGCTGGCTCCAAGTTTTGGTTTCTAGGCTGAATACGCTTGCGTTACTTGATGAGTTTTATAGCGAGTTAACTTGGCGAGAGAACTCGCTAGTCTGAACGTGCCCTTATATAATATGCACTTGAATTTGTTTGCGTTTGAACAATTGAGCAGCATCCGTCTGTTTCATCCATCAAGGAAAAAGCAAAATTATCCTGCCTTTTATTAAGATGAAAATCATTCACACAAATTCAAATTTGGATATTGGTAATAAGTGACATATTCGGGTTACACATTAGTCGAGTGTTTTATAAGTGGAAAAGTGGAGGATTATTTTCGATGATGAAAAGAAGTCTGAGTTAGTAACTTCATCGTCCCTGGGGTATCGCTTCAAATGTGGATTACACCACTCGCTATTTACACCAGAGAGTTGGATCATTTGGCAGTTGGGATTCGCTTGAGAGAATGCACTGGGCTGAAATCAAACTTTACTTATTTCTCTTGTTCAGAAATGCAAAATCAAATACGACTGAACAAACAGGGGAATTCTATTGCGCCATCATTGTTTCAAGTGTGTAATGATCTACGATACTTATGTTCTATATTTGTGCTGTTTTTAGAATTTTAAGTTTTAATCTTTAGGTACTTGAGAATGGCCAAAGGGTTGTGCCGAAACGTTTCAAAGCTAATATTTACTGTAAAATAGTTAAAAACAAGTTTTTAGTCAGTTTTCTAGCATGTAGAAAATAAAAGTACACGTACCGAAATTTAAAGTAGCAGCATTTTAAAGTAAGCGCAACTCTACCTTACTGCTGCAGTAATTGCTGGTTATATCACTTTGCATCAGTTATTACCAAAGTCGTCGACAGTGTCGACATAATGGCATTGGCCGACCACATAAATACGCTACATTAACAGCATATTTTTTAAGTTTCTGATTAAGTAAAAAGTTGTTATTACTTAATTTTGGCGGCACGTTTGTATTTTAACGTTATTAATTGATTCCTTTGCAATGATGTCAGAATGCGCTCTTGAAAATACCTTGCGGCATAACGCAATTATTTTTCATTTATTATTTATAGCCGGAAAATACCCTTACTTGTGTGCCACGTACATCCACTTAGTGGCAGCTCTGTTAAAATAAGTTCTGCATGAGTTATTACGGAATGCTTAAACAGAAGATAATAAGATCGAATAGGATTTATTGATAGTTTCTGGAGGCGCCTGTGATGTCTGCAAAGTTTCTGAATAAAAGATGCACATGATCGACTGTGTGCAATGCTGTGTAAAGTTTGTGCGCGCAAGCATGATGCTTTGAATATGTAAAGGTCACTGATGGTAAAACCATGTTACAAAATACAATATATACTACAAAAAAATCCACGTGCGTTAAATAAGCATCAGTGGTATAAAGTGCCAGTGCATCACATTGTCTTTGCGTCATTTGTTCTATTTCTAGTATCTACTGGCGAAATGATAGACTGACGAAATGATACACTGACGAAATGACACACTGCCGATACGATTCACTGGCGATATATAACACTGGCAAAGTGCGAACTGGCACGAAGTGGGTGATTACACCCAAGGAAGAACAACATCGGGTTTCAATTGTGCATTTCGGCAAGCCACATTAAATTAATTATTGAATTAATCGCTCTATTTAAGTGCAGCTATTGGTGTTACCAGGAAAACTTGCGTGATTGTTGACATTTGCTGTCGCTTTTTCTTTCATTTTAATTAATTTGATGGAGAAAGTCTTGTCTGCCATCTCGGCTTTTTCCACACTTGCGTTTTCGTTCAGTAGGAGAAAAGACAAAAGGTAGATGAGAGTTCTTAACAGTCATTGTTTGCTAGAGGCGAATGGCAGCCATATTTCTCAGATACATACAAATACAGGCCCAAGTATCATAATCTCGTCGAATTTTTCAAAACGTTTTATAAGACTGCCATGCCAAAAGTTGGGGTGACATTTTTTTATTGACTGATCTAGTTTTTGGGCGCTGTCTTGATTTTCACCGATCAACACCAGTAACGTAACGTCAATGTTATGATGTTGTTGTTTGACTTCCTTCACCTGCAAAACCTTATATGTTAATTTTTCTCGCATCGTCACATTATGATGAATTTATCTTCGTGCACGAGTAGCCATTATCACGCATTAAGTAGTAAGTAACATAAGCAGTCCGGCAAAATCATACTTATCTTTGAAAAGCATTAACAGTTTTCAACGTGACAAGAGTATTTTGTTTCCGGCTACACTTGCAAGGCACAGACGTTGTAATCCCAATGTAAGAATACTTGTTCTGTAAAAAGGAATTAGATTTGAAATGACCTAATTATCGATTTGCAGTGACTGCTTTACTCAATCAGAAAATGCTGTGATGTAACGACCCTTGTTTCAGTTTTCTGTGTGCCCTTCGAAGCGACACTACGAGTATGTCTGGTCATACAAGATGTGCCCAACCGCATAGGTTGACAAAATTTTCTCCCATTGCCCATCACTTTAACCAATTTTTTGTAAAAAGTGGTATTAAGTTTTTCTTCTATCTAGTTCTTAGGTTCTCCTTCTTCTTTATTAGGAATGACAAGAAACTATGGCAATAAACGTTTTTGCAGTTTTCATGATTTCATTTCTTATACTTATAGCTGAGTCCAAGCAAGAACTAGACCTAACTGTATGACAAAAAATGAATAGCACCCCACAAGGATCTGAAGCTCATTTTCCACATTTATTTGATAGACGACACTAAGATGATCTTCATCAAGAAACCGACGCCAGTAGACCCCCAGGGTTCGCTCCGTACTTTGTCTGTCTTTCATGTTTCTTCTAGATCCAATCTTCGCGCTGGCTTCGAATTCAACCTCATTCATTGATTCTGACACGAGAACTTAATGAATATGATGGATGACAGAGAGCTGGGCGTTTCTAAATGTGACACGTTATTTTCTAGACGAGACAGCTGACCAGTAACCGACTTAGTTTGGTGTGAGCCTTGAAGCCTTACAAGGCGCCTTCATGAGAGTCTTGTCCGTTTCTCTATTACAGGCATATGAAAAAATGTGGGGAATGAGTTGTGAACCGCAAACTGCTGTGCTGACCGAATAGAAAGCTAGAAAGAAACCAACTTGTTCGTAACCATGGCTGTTGTCGTTCATGAAAATAAGCAGTATTTGTCTTTACCCGCTACGTGGATGGCTTTAACTCTTTTGTGTGTGCATGATATATATACGCAGAAGTTGCAGAAATACTATGCTGATTCTCTTTTAATTTAATTCGCAAATTCAGCTGCGTTCATTATTAGTGCAGTTGAGTTAATACTACGTAGTGGACGCAGTGATGTTCTGTGTACTCATAATTTGCGTTTATAAAGTTTAAGGCCCGCAGTTTTTGTGTTATTCACAAAAAACGTATATTTACAACTACGTTTTAACGTTAAGTGAGACGTCTTTATTGTTTCACAGATGTTTAGCTGATTCTTAGCTACCTACGTTTTATAAACAAATGTGTTGGCTAACATGTTAACATGTACTTACATATATTCCAATAGAGTGTTAAGTTTCCACTTCTGAAGAAAGCAGATAGCAAAAAAACTGTCCCCTTAGTCGTTTTTAGCAAAAGTAATTAGGTATAGATATAGTTTAAATAGCATTTTCCAGAGGTTGGTATAGTTTTATTTTCTGTTCGGCTTAGTGTCTTTCTTAAGACATAAATTATATCTGGAGCTTTTTGGATATCAGAAAAAGTCTGTCTACAAGGTACGTGGCTTGTTTTAGGTTTTGCACAGTTCTGTCTTTGTACAGTCGACAGTCCATTGAAAGTTTGTTTAAATAAATTTCCTTAACAATTTAGCAGGCAGCAAATTTTTGATGAATGAGATTTTATTATGTGCTACCCGAAACCTTCCAAGTACTTGAGATGTTGAAGTTACACTGCTTGTCTGAAGCGTTCAGTGAAATTCTCAAAGCACGCTATGATTGCTAATGTTCAGCCGCCGTGTTGGTTTGACGACCGATTCGGTCTGCTGTTTGTTGTTGTGCCGGTTTAAATGAGTTCTTTTTTCATCGACATCGACCTGCACTTATTCCGGACACGCTACATTCAAACCCAATTTATCTTGGCGCTGTCACAGCCATGGAATGCTCACACGACAAGACTTGGCTTCATTATTTGGCGAGCAGACTGGATACTTTAATTAACTCATTAACTAATTCTTTTCGTGTGGAAATGAAGTATTTTCAGCACAATCATTATAATGAAAGTAATCTTGAGTTGATGAAAACATGGTGATTTTCACCGCATGATAATGATCGATAGCTGTTTATTTTTAAAGCTCGTCTTGTTCAACCAGCTATTTTTGACAACTATGGTACTACCAGTGATTCTTTTACATGTGCATATATAGGCCCAAGGCTGACCCGTAAAGTCATTTTACTACAGGTTTCACTAAAAGGTTTTACGTCAGCGCGCAGACTGTAAAGCCAAGTTATTTAGTTGTGGTCGAGGCTTCATTATTATTGTGAGTACGATGGCACAAGCTGACAGAAGTTTATTGACACATATTGACATAATGGTGGACTTACACACTAAAATCTCCTTTGCAAATGCATCTTTTGTAGGTTGAAATAATTTATCTCAGACAAACGTGAAAGGAATTTTTACTAACAGTTAGATTGCAGAGCTATGCGATGTGTAAACTTTTCTCATTTTTGCTGAATGAATTTCCCGCAGAGACTAAAGAGAGCCCTAGAATATTTCATGTCAGCCTTCTCCTGTGGTTGTGGTGACGCGATACCGACTGCTTGGTTGTGGACATAAATCACGTGTCATATTGGTGACTGGAGCTGCATGCAAGGATGACCAGTACGTGGTCGCCCGAAGTTAGTATCCAGTAACCACTAATGACTAACGAGTTTACACTTCCTAGTGTGGGTCCAGAAATTTGCATACAATGGTCAATGGACCGCAAGGAATTCTGTGTTAGAAAAGCAAAGAAACAAAGTGTCTAGAAGGTAAGAAAGGCACGAGTTGTGACCATTCAGGTGAAAGAATAAAGGTGGTAAAAGGTACTTTTGACGATCACAAAAGTTAGATTAAGCGTAGCAGTTTTGAGTGATTTGGTTAACATGTTTGATTAACACATGTGCATTTGGATTTGTTCCTACTATCTACAAAATGGCACGAATGGCAGTTTTCCATCGATACGGACGCCATTTACTTGTGGTGAGTAAAGTTCGTTATAGTGTTTTAATCAACTTCATTTATTTAATTTGTACAGCGACTAACTGCAAGCGAGTGAACAAGACACTATTCAATAAGCCTTTTGTTTTCTCAACATAATTTAAAGAATTAATTTTATAAATTCGCATTGTGTAAAGCATTGTATTGACATAGTCTAGTGTTGCGTAATAGTGTATTTCTGGTTGACTTACATGACATAAAAACAATTGTTATTTATTATCGCCAGCCTTTCATGTCTATAAACGCATTTAAAGGCAGCTTTCAAGCTGAACGTCCTTAATAAGATTCTTTTTCCCAATTTGCTTGTTTGATTAACTCATCTACTTCATTAGTATTCCATATGAATCTTCATTTTTTAGAAGCAATGAAGACTGTTATATATAAGGCACAGTGAAGAAGCCTTTGGCCATTTAGTCAATATTAGTTTAGCTGTGTCAGCAAACAATTTGTTCTCTTTATGTAATGAACAAGTTTGGCTTGTTTGTACTGCAAAATTAAACATGGCTTCGTTAGCGCGGTTCAATTAACAAAGTTTGGCTTGGCTGTATAAGTTTTGTGGCTTCACGCTATTGTTAGACGCTACGCTACTCACTTCAAGTAAATATGTACTTGGACAAAAACTTATTACAGATACTAAATTATTTGCACAATTTTATTTTTTAATATTGTGTTTATTATATACATAAATCTATGTAACTAAGTAACTAAGTAACTAGGCTAAGTAACTAACAATTTCACTATCGGCATACTCTGGAAATTAGTTTACCACATCCTGTGTTGCTCATGATATCTTTTGCGTCCCTGTTCAGCATATTTCTAATGAATTTATTGATTAACAGTAATTGTTCGAAGTAACCGATATTCTTGAATTAAACCTCAGATCTCGATTTCGGACTTTGTTGAGTTATGAGTTTTACATTCACCAAAATTGTGTTATTTTTTCTGAAGCAGAAAGGTCAGAATCAAAAAGTCAGAATCGTGCAGAAGCTTACCAGGCCTAAATTTTGCAATGTATTTTGAAAACGAAATAGAACCAGATTTGAGAAATGCAGGTTCTTAAGTACCTTAATAGTATACGTTACTATACATATAGATCAAAATGTTAAAGACAAAATCGTCAAGACCACATATTGTTTAGAAACATCCACACATCGGGCGTTCACCTACCATTTGACACATCGTAAACATGGCTATTATTTACTGATGTTAATCGCCTGGCTTCAAATAACTTGGGCGTGACTATACTAATTGTTAACTATCATACCATACGGTTAGGTAACCACACCGCCTATCCAATATCTAATGACATCACTAATAAACTTTGCATTTATTACAGCCGCGGGGATTTTATGATTATAATATGCATATTACAGATAATTATTGACCATTTCGCATCTGTTGCATTTTGGAGATGATGTCACATTGTGTGGGTGGGCCGCATGGAAGCAGCGCTGTCTTTTCAGTCTTGTACCCCTCAGTTCACATCGATCTTATTCTTATATAAAGGCTTTGGTCTGTAATTTTAAACTGTGGAAATTAAGTGCTCTAGCAAGCATTTGTAAATTTACGCCAGCTGGGTTTTTTTCTCAAATTTAATATAATTATGTGGTTGCGTAATCCGTACGTCAACTGTAAATTGGAAAGTATCGCTTTTTTGGGAAAATTGAATTCCCAGTGTTTAAATAGCCTGTTAAAAATTCATAAAGGGTGAAACAGGTAAAAATTCATTCCTCTTGCAACATCACTGTGTAAAAGTGGCATCAGTGTTCTCTTAACTATCGTTATTATAGTAGTAAAATTCTAATAGCAAAAAAATATAGGCAAAATTTCACCGAGACTGTAATAGGGTTCCTTTATCTGGTTATTATAGTAACATGCGGCAGGCGGTGCGTTTGACACGTTTTATGATTCTAATAAATGAGCTGATGACTCTCAAGGGGATTCTGCTAATCCACATTCATTTACCCAACAATAACACTTGATTTTTGTGTTTGACGAAATATGATGATCTTTTATCTTTAATGCCAAAGCTTTTCAGCGAAAAATTTGAGATGTTATCTGAAAGAAAGGGTGAATGAAGGAAGAGGAGTGGGAATTTTAGCAGCTGTCACCGTAAAGTTGTATAATTATAGGTTCTGTTTCATCTTGCTATATCATGTTTATATGATTGCATTGTTTATTATATTTTCAAAAATAAGGACAATATCCTTTTATATCGATAGCAGTAACGTGTACGCTACATTGTTAAACTTTAATTGAACAGACAAAACTGAGGAAATGACATCCGGTGCATGAAGGAATGTTTTGAAGTGATAAGTTTGGCTAGGTTAATATTTTAGTCAAATGGTTTTGATTTTTAAAGTAAGGTATGCTTATTTTTCAAAAGACTTTTGTTGTGTCATTGAGCGAGAATTGCTTGGGCGACGCAAAGTTTGATGTTGCTTATTCGTGTTCACTGAGAAAGTGCGGTTTTCAGTTGGTAAAGAAGGAAGAAAGAAAAGGAAAAATAAAGAAAAAAGATAGATAGAAAGAACGAAAGAAAGAAAAAAGAAACAAAGAAAGAAAGAAAGCAAGAAAGAAAGAAAGAAAGAAAGAAAGAAAGAAAGAAAGAAAGAAAGAAAGAAAGAAAGAAAGAAAGAAAGAAAGAAAGAAAGAAAGAAAGAAAGAAAGAAAGAAAGAAAGAAAGAGAGAAAGAGAGAAAGAAAGAAAGAAAGAAAGAAAGAAAGAAAGAAAGAAAGAAAGAAAGAAAGAAAGAAAGACAGACAGACAGACAGACAGACAGACAGAATGAATGAATGAATGAATGAATGCATGAATGAATGAAAGAAGGAAGAAAATGAAGGAAGAACAGAGAAAAAAGAAGGAAAAAAAGGAAAACTGATGGAAAGCGGAAAGAAGAAAGAGAGGGAGAAAGAAAGAATGAATGGAAAAAGAAAGGAAAATGAGGAAAGGAAAGAGAAAGAACGGAAAAGAAAGAAAGAAAGAAAGAAAGAAAGGAAGAAAGAAAATCGAATGAATAAACGAATGAATGTATGAGTGTGTGAGTGAGTGAAACGATGAATGAATGGACGAATAAATAAATGAGTGAATTAATATGGAAGGAATAAGGGAAAGTAAAAAGAAAAGTGGAAGAAAATGAAACAAAGGAAATAAAATGACAGAAAAACGAAAAGAAGACGGACAAACAGACAAACAAGCATAGCAGACACTTATAAAACGATGTAAAAGGCAGGAAAAAGGGAACAAATAATATAAAACAAAGAAGAGATAGAAAACGAGAGAAAAGGAGAAATAACAAGGAAGATGAAACAATAAGAAAAAGAGAAGAAAAATAGGAAAGAAGAAAAACAAAAGACCACAAGGAAGAAGAAGAATGAAAAGATAGGCGCTTCTAACCCCGCCTTTTTTATTTTTCCACCATTAGATGGCGCTGCGCTTCGACGCGGCCCTTATCTTCACGCTTTAGTGTGGCAAATTCTGTACTGGCTTCATTTGGACCTCTGTGTATCTTGCTATAGTAAACTTATGTGCCAGCATCAAAACATTAATAATTCCCTGTTAAACCTTAGTGTGACAAAATGAAATTTTCGTCACTTATTGGCAGACGCGTTTACTACTAATAATAATTTTTTACGGCTATCATTTTCTGAGTGAATTTCGATGATAATTTTGTGCCATGTGGTCGATAAAGGCTTATTAAAAATCAGAAACAGCAGAACTTTCTGTATGCAAAATTGCATTTTATCGGAATTCTTTTGCAACGTAAAATTGAAAACTGAATCCCTTTTCGACGTTACGGCAAAATTAAATCTCTGATTAAATCCTTTGCATCAAAAGTTGCCGTGACTTAAGCCTATTGAACGGCTGGGGAAGAAAATTGTAGGAATTTGCGTAATTATGAAACGAAACAGTTCTCAAGCAAAAACAAAAATGTGCAATAAACACGTGCCTCACAGAATTATTTGGCATTTTGGTCACATGTGGTATGTCTTGGTGATAAAGCAACATCATAATAATAAAGCAATTGTAATAAAATGCCGAAAACGGTACTTTAATTGGCCACCAAAAATTGTTGACAGGTTCTTTCCTTATAAATAATGAAGTAGTCAGGCTACTAGAGCATTTTTAAGCCAACGACATTAAAAATATTTAACAGTCTATAATGTAAAAAGGACAGTTGAGCGTTAACTTATTGTCGAAAATTCCAAATGCGTATTCAAAGGCAATGACTTCTTCTTAAAACGCATTAATTTTGAATAAAACGAGTAATTTCTTCTGTCCGACTGAGTCAGACGTTCACACCAGTGACACCAAGACACCATCATGACAAAATTGTACTTATTGCTTACTTTTAACTTACTTACTTGCTTTTTTGGTTATGCACTGGCTTACTTACTTGCTTGCCAGCCAAATTGCTTACTTGCTTAATTACTTACTTACTTGCCTACTTACCTGTTTACTTACGTACGTACTTACTTACTTACTTACTTACTTACTTACTTACTTACTTACTTACTTAGTTACTTACTTACTTACTTACTTACTTACTGACTGACTGACTGACTGACTGACTGACTGACTGACTGACTGACTGACTGACTTACTTACTTACTTACTTACCTACTTACTTACTTTATCTACTTACTTACGTACTTACTTGTTTATTTACTTACTTGCTTACCTGCTTGTTTAACATACAGCTTGAGGTCAGGTTCATGACCATTCTAACTAATTGCTAATTTGCTTTTTTTAACAACAATATATTGAGCTGTAAATTGCCATAATTGTCTTAAAGACCTCCCGCGTTTTTTGTGTCTGTGACTCATTGGTCACGACCCAGCAAATGTTTGCGTTTGCACTCTCTTACAAACTCAGCCGTTTGCAGAAATCGATGAATATCGATTACTATTGCTACGATTATTGAACATGATAAAACGCTGCAGATATTATTGTCTGTGTTTGTTCTATGTTAATAAGTACACGCGTAACCCTTTTACTCCTATATTGACTCATGACGTTGCCATATGGTCAGTCTCCAGGGCTGCGGGGCGGCTCCACAAACAGGATGTTCTACATTCCGCCCAATATGCTTCTATCGCAGCTTCTGGGATGTGAGGTACGCACAAGCGTCGTAATCAATTGAGGCTGATTTATTTTTCAGATCGGTCATTCGTTACACAGTTCACCTGCGCACTTTGCAGGTGTGACACTTTCTAGGTATTGAAAAGAGGTAAAGCACAGGTGCTTTCGCTCTCACATCTCACAAATGACCAACAGGTGGCACGCTTGTTTATGGGTCAGTTCCACTTTAATGATTTTTTAGCATTTGTTTGTGATATGACTGACGCGTTTTTATATGAAATAACGACTATTGAATTTAAATATAACCATTTGCTAAATGACAGTTTATCTACATTAAAGAAGTAGTTTTCAAAAAAATATTGGGCTGCAGAAAAAACAATCTGACTTGTCACGCGTTGGTTTTAGACCTTGGAAGCGACCACGACAGTAAGATTGCATGTGGCTTAGTCATTCCGTGTATACTTAATGCATATTGACATTGACAGTCAGTATTTGTAGTTTATAATGTACTGTTTTTTATTGTTTTCCCTTTTTCTCTTGAAACGTTGGAAGACTCGTTTGGGCTGATTTTCTGAGCAGCACTGAAATAGCTATGAATTTATGATCGATTACCTATCGTGCAACAGGTTGACACTTCAAGTTACTTAGTGTTTGCCCCCTTTTCAAGCCACTGTTCAGCAAATTAAGCAGGTTTGTGCGTGTTTTATTATTAAAATTCCAATTAACTCGTTGCTACTGAATGATTTCGAAGAATCACAATACACATGTATCGCCATATACTTCTTAAAATCGGACAATGCTGTGCATCGTTTAGAAACTGATTACTCGAACCTACGTAACGACAAACAAAGAGCTCGAAATCGCCACTTTGGTTTTCCTACCAGAAAGAGCGCTGATAAAAACACGCTCATATTAAGGGTAGTGAATTTTTAAATCATAGGAGATTTTCGCCTTTGTTAGTTCGATTTATTCCGGGTAAAATGCACTAATGTCGCACACTGACGAATGTCGGACAATACTAAAAATACTGTCGGGCAGCTTTACTAAAAATAAAAAAGTGATATAGACGCTACTTTCCTGTCTTACTACTTTTATTTTTAGCAAAACCTGAAGCTTCTTATCCGATACTCATCAGTATACTACGATACCCGATTTACCACGTTTATTATTATGTTTTATGAGAGCACAGCTTCAGTGCTTAACTTTATTTTTTCCAAGGTCTTACAGACAGGCCTATACACCAACATGCGTTTCGTACAGTTGCAGTATTAGAAAAAAAAACAAGTTGACTACAGCATATTGACGACACTGAATACTTTGCAAACAATAGTTACAGAATTTGACTTTGAAATACTTGAACCTTTTGTTTTTAAAAATCATAATTTTGATTTCGTTGTGTTCACGTTGATTACTGAGAAGATGCATTCTGCAATGAAATTGCAACCTGTAACTTTTCGATCCGTAACTCAAAGGCCAAGCAATCTCCTGTCAACTTACACCATTCGGTTAATCTTATCGAAAACTTTTATTCGTGTGCTGCAAGCTAGTTTCGCTCGACACTGAAAACATTCGTCTCCTTGATCTCTTTTTTCCGTTAGTGGTATCAGAGGTCAGCCAATTTCGACATATCTTACGCCGTCCGATTCGTTTGACGGACGATATTCATTTGATGTACCACAAGCTACAGTCCCTCTACACAAGGTACTTTTGTCCCCGATCCCCAAAGTTCGGGTTTTCCCTTAGCGGTTAATTTTTCCACACGCACATGTCTCCCATTCAGTGATGCAAGACGGCGACCATACCTGGCCATATACTAAAATTTGTGCATTAGCTCAAAAAGCGTAGAAGCAGATAGAGCCTAACGAATTATAAATGAAGGCCCACCCACTCCTTGACCTTTGACCCAACACTCTCGTGTCACATATAAACATAGTTCGCCTTGCCTAATGAGGGTTTTCTGTAAGTTTTGTATCCCTAATCCTCTACGTCTAAAAGGTCACCAAAAGTGGGCCCCCTGATTTTGTATTTGACCCCTATCTCGAACCGTGTTAGAGCCTAGAGATTTATGAAAATACTTAATGCAGACCTCCCCACAATACCTAAATACTTGTGAAAAAATTGAAACCCTAGGAGGAGATGCGGACCAATGGAAAAACTGACCAACGCCCACTGCCCTCAACCTCTTGACCAGAGGTTAGAGTTCAAAACACTGCTGCCCTTCCACCGCCCAGGACTATCCACCCTGCGAGTTTCGCGACCTTAGCTTGCAAGGTTAACGAGTTATTAAGCGAAATACTTAGGGAAAATAAATAAGAAATAACTGTATAAAATTCAAGAAGATTTTTGCTATGAGAAAATCTTAACGAGATGCTCTTAATAGCTTAAAATGGGCCTAGTTTCTCAAATCGATAATATGGTCATCAATATTATTTATAATATGCATTAGAAACAAGATACAAATTTGTTACAAAAAAGTTTTAATAAGTGTTTCAGAAGCTTCTGATGAGGGTATTTAGACATTTCGTGTAATTTGTAAGAATATTCCAGAATCCAAGGTCAATATCTTAATTGCAATCAAGTGAAAGTTTTTTGACACACATAACTGGGCAGCATTCCTTACTTTTCAACATCACTATTGTTTTACGGTGTGATATTTGTTCTATTTTTTACTTTCACTAACTCACTATAATATATAATTAACAAGCCGTTTTCAGAATAACCTCTGGAGAAAAAACGAAAAAAGAAACACTTTCTGGAATCCGAATCACACTGCATTTAACTTTTGGCTGTTTAACTGTTCTTTTTTTTACAGCGAAAAAAGCCTGAAATTTTTTTGCCGTCCATAAAGTGTCGTCGAGGCACAAGTCACGTGGTTTCTAGCTGAATTCTGGTTTATTTAGTTAGTTTGATTTATTTCTGTGCTATATAGACCCCCTCCCTCCCCCCACACACATATGAATTAGTTCGAGAAGCGGAGTAAGGTACGGTTAAAGTTTGGGTTGGGATTAGTGTTCGGGTTAGGGTTGTGGTTGGGTTTTAGGGTTAGGACTAGCGTTAGGGTATTTAAACTGTGTGGGAGATTATACACTCCTTCCTATTTCTGCAGCTGAAGACTTCAACGCCGGTTCCAATGGTAGTTTCACACTATATCATAGCAAATTAAACGTGTCCGTGTATGTCGCGAATTCAAAATTTAATGATGACACCGAAACTAGGCAATTACGCCTAACTGCTTTTTGAACGCTTTCCTAACGTTAGTCTGCGTGTCAGAATTAGCTATAACATGACTTGAAACTGCTAGGAAGCGGCCGTGGGTGGTTATTTAATTTGAAGATCACGTTATATTACGTGGCCATTCAAGTATAAGTTCAAGTATATATGTGGAAGGTGTGCTACATATTTTATGGTGAGTGACAAATCATTTTTGAAAAATATCCACAAACTGCAAAAATTAAAACTTGTCACTATGTGAAATTTTCTCTGGCCTTAGAAGCTTCACTGAAAACAACAGACCTTGAAAGCAGCAGACCCACCGCTACATCATGTAATCTCACCAGAAATTTGTAAAAATACCAGAGTTCATTTAATTGTAAAATCTGTGACAGTGACAATCAGCGGAAATGAATTAAATCAGCTTCCGTCCGCCCGGTATTTCTGCGTGACATCCATTTTGAAATTATGGACATCTATCTTGTCACATTTGCACTCCACGTTTTTTAGCATTCAGTGGGGAAATCTTTTTCAACTATAATAGATAATATTAGCCAAAATGGATTTGTGCTGTAATTTAGATGAGTTAGTTTCATCCCGTGAGAGGACGAGAGTGTCTGATCACAGTGATGGGAAGAGATGGAACTTTTGCAATAATTACAGAAATTATCCGACAATGAAAATTCGTGTCAATTACCTTCAATTTTGGTCTCCGTAAAGGGTTGTTATTGATCAATTACATTTTTGTTTAGTTTACAATAATCTATTTTTACATAATTTTCTTCTGTTATGTTTGTGAATGCTTGGAATATTCCTACTTGTTTACGTACTTACTCACTCGCTCGCTCGCTCACTCACTCACTCACTCACTCACTCACTCACTCACTCACTCACTCACTCACTCACTCACTCACTCACTCACTCACTCACTTACCTACCTACCTACTTTCTTACTTACTTACTTACTTACCTACCTACCTACCTACCTACCTGCCTGCTTGCTTGCTTGCTTGCTTACTAACTTACTTACTTACCTATTTACTTACTTACTTACTTACTTGCTTGCTTGCTTGTTTACTTGCTTACTTGCTTACTTACTTACTTACTTACTTACTTACTTACTTACTTACTTACTTACTTACTTACTTACTTACTTACTTACTTACTTACTTACTTACTTACTTACTTACTTACTTACTTACTTACTTACTTACTTACTTACTTACTTACTTACTTACTTACTTACTTACTTACTTACTTACTTACTTACTTACTTACTTACTTACTTACTTACTTACTTACTTACTTACTTGCTTGCTTGCTTGCTTGCTTGCTTGCTTACTTACTTACTTACTTACTTACTTACTTACTTACTTACTTACTTACTTACTTACTTACTTACTTACTTACTTACTTACTTACTTACTTACTTACTTACTTACTTACTTACTTGCTTGCTTGCTTGCTTGCTTGCTTGTTTACTTGCTTGCTTGCTTGCTTACTTACTTACTTACTTACTTACTTACTTACTTACTTACTTACTTACTTACTTACTTACTTACTTACTTACTTACTGACTGACTTACTTACTTACTTACTTACTTACTTACTTACTTACTTACTTAATTAATTACTTACTTACTTACTTACTTACTTACTTACTTACTTACTTACTTACTTACTTACTTACTTACTTACTTACTTACTTACTTACTTACTTACTTACTTACTTACTTACTTACTTACTTACTTACTTACTTACTTACTTACTTACTCACTTACTTACTTACTTTCCTACTTAATTACTTATTTGCTTACCTATTTGCTTGATTACTTGCTTACTAAGTAACTTACTTACTTGCTTATTTACTTACTTACATTCTTTTTGACTGTCTGCCAGGCTGACTGAATGACTGACTGACTCACTTACCGACTGACTGGATTAACGACTGACTGACTGACTGACTGACTGACTGACTGACTGATTGTCTGTCTGACTGACTGACTAACTCACTGACTGACTGGCTGATTAACTGATTAACTGACTGCCTGACTGACTGGCTGACCGACTGACTGACTGACTGACTGACTAACTACCTTTTTACTACTTATTTACTGTTCACACTTAACAGGCGACTGTAACGTTATTGGCAATTTCATTAAGGAAAGGCGACCAACTGATCGGCGGAACAGCAACACTAGAAGTTGATTACACCATATTTCACATGTGCAGGCCACTGAAAACAATGGCTACCCGTCAAACTTACGGATTATCATATCACCACTATTAATTTGTCCCACTAATTAACAAATCTCTTATTTCAATGTTTTTATCCATGAAGTGTAACAACAATTAGAAGGCTTTTAATTTTGCATGTCTGTTTCCTAAGGCTTAATGCTTTTGTTATGGTCAAACAAACAAGCAAACAGACAAACAATTTCTGCCGCTAAATTTTATGTTCAATGCTGCATACAGTGGTGAATGGGGCACTAGTAAGACATCCAAAAGAACTTTCATATAGGCCTACTATGTGCAATGTTATTAAATTCTGTTGCACATGTACAACACATGTAGAACTTTGTTGTTGAGTTTTCCATGTGCAAGACAGAATGAATGACATCTTGAATGAATTTTTGCCCGGCAAAACCCGGCAGGAGTCGTGTTTTTGGCAATGTCGGAGCGTGGATAAAGCAGAGGTTTAATTACAGTCAAATGTAAGAAATTTGAGTTTAGACCGTGAGTCATTTCAAAATGTATTTCACATGTACTTGAGTGCGCGTCAGGTGTTTTGTAGTTCTTTTTAATCGTGAAATCTCCGATAATTTCGACAACAATTTCACTCTTTTATTAAACTTCTCTTTTTTCATACATCGTTTGTTTCTTGTTACTGATCTGTGAACTTATGAATGGTATTCATTTCTTATTTCTATTTAAGTCGGCTTTGAGTACCTTGTACTATTCTAAAAGTTTTATGTGTATGTCTGTTGTCTAATAATGCTGTTGAACTAATACATTAACGTAACTTGTTTGCTTTTATCTGTCCAACAATTATTCAGTTTTCCATTCAATCAGTATAATTCACAGTATGTTAGTATAACGCAATAATGAACTATTTAAAATACGTTTTAAAACCAAAGTTGGGGATTTAATTTAACAAAATTAGCCTCAATGTGCATTATGCTACAAGAAATTTAGTTATCACAGATATATACTAGGCTGCGTCTGTTTTACACATGATGCCCCAATCATGGATATTGTAGATTGCGCGCCTAGCGTAGTGATGTCATTCAATGAGAAAATCATTACACACGGATGGGGAGGCTGAGGAAATACAGTACTGCTTGAGGGATGTTGCGCACATTTTCGGTAATTCTAATGTTTTGTATAGAACGACTGATTGTCTGTCACAGTTTGTTTGTAAACAAGTATGTCATTGAAACAGTTTTGTGGTGACGAAGTTGTGTGTTGTACGCAAACGACTATTAAAAAATAAAGTGATATTATCGACTTCTTTGCAATGACGGGTTGCAGGTGTGTACTTAAAAATCTTCTTGCGAACTTTGTGTGAAAAAACTTCAATGCGCTGAAAAAGAAACAGACAGTTTGTGTTTTCATGTTTAGAAACGTATAAAGCCTTATAGATTTTTCAGAAAAGAAATGATGTTTTATGGTTTTTGGAAGTCTCATCGAGAGCGGTAAAATGAAAGAGAGAATAGTTGCTTGTCTGTTAGTGTACTTAATTTGCTTTGAATGAATGTAGAAGGGCTTTACTCAAGGAATTACCACAATGCTCTCATTATTGGAAAGGCAGCTAGAAAATGAAAGTGGAAAGCTTTTATTAACTTGCCAGTGCGAAGCCTAGCTTTGAGTAGCAACTAATTAACTGAAGATAAGTTAAGGCTAAGCAACATTAATCACATTTTCAGTTAGAAAAGAGGGCGAACCGTGTTATGAGGCATGTATAAATGAGCCAGTTCATGTATAAATGAGCCAGTTAGCTTAGGTCGTGAATATATAAGCTACAATATCGTTGTACGTAATTCCGGTAACCGTATTGGGGCTTCCGGTAACTGTGTCTGTGGAGATTTAGGAATCGCAAACTCGTATGCAGTACAAAATCAGACGAATGAAATTATGAAGAACATTCTCAATTTTATTCAACAATATTACTGCTGATAATAAGTTATCATGTTTGTCTCTTTCCTTCACTTAGTGCTGATTTGTAATCAAATTGAAACGTTGCGAATAAAATTAAAAATGTTCTTCATTACTTCAAAATCTGCTGTTGTTCTGCATGTTTTCATATAGTGTATAATTGTGAGTACAGTGGGTGCAAGCGTGCACTCATAGGCGAGTGCTTGCAGTTTCTCTAAACAGACATGAGTAGAAACTTGAGTAAGAAAACCAGGCGTTAATTAAGCTTTTAATATTTTAAGGTCTTTCTAGAAAATTTTTGCTGAAAAATTGTGTTCCTAAATGGTGTTTTGACCTAACTCACAGTCCTCGAAAAAAAAACGGAAGCATATTTCCTAATAATGTTTATCAAATTGCATGAGCTAGCGTTAGAGCATGCTGGATAATGATCCTTACGTGGTGCTTACCTATACACTGTGCAACGGAAACTGAATCTGATTTTCCGTTGTAACGCACACAATGCAGAAATGTCAAGCATCTAATAGGGTTTGTTCGCTTACAGACTGCAGTCTGCCATTCACTCACTCACAACATGAAGCCCGCGTATTCAGCAGCATCGCATATGCTTTTCCCTAATGACAATTTGATGACATTTATAGGAAAATGAGCAACCGAACGTCAAAGGCTAGTCGTAAGTGCACAGAGACGTCTTTGCAAGGTCGCCAAAGACTCTAGAGTTAACTCATTGGAGCTTACTGGGTGTTCGCCTTTCTGGTAAAGGCGTGAGCGACAGCTTTATAACTGAGCGGGACGTCTGCACCGCAACTGTGCTTTTACCCACTATGTAAACTACGGCCTCTCGAGCACAATTGTGCATTGATCTGCACTAATTTCTACAAACTGAAGCCTGCTGGGACGCTGCGGCACTAAACACACACTTCGCGACTCCTTATTCATTCATGATCGTATTGAAAAAGCTTTCGTCACATTTTGACTTAATTAGGAGAAAGAAAAGGCGGTGATTGAGTGTCGTCCACTGAACTCGGTACACGTTATTAGAATAATTTGCTTCTTGGAGTTTTTCATTACCAGTATTTTATTAGTAAATTATTGCCGCAGATTGATACTGTGAGTTATGAGGAATGCGTGTTCGCCACATAAATCTGCTGTTAGCTAAAACGTGTGTTTGTCATATTTTTATTATTGATTTAGGATTACGCCTGCATAAATATACAGTATCAGAAGTTAGACAGTGCTTACTACCACGAATAATTCTCTTGGAAACTTGGCTATTTTTCTTGAGTGATACTCGACGAAGAGCAGATCCTTGCTAGCAAAATTATCTGTGTTAACATTGTTTGGAAGCTATGATTTTATGCACTCTAACATCGTCTTCAAATAATCAGTGAAAGTTGGAATGTTGTGTAATGTACATGCATTTATGACATACCACAGATGAGCTGCAATCATCATTTTGTTTAGCTTCGTGTATTTATTAGCCGATTAGTGGTGTCTGTCTGACAGAAGCTTATCAAGATGAGTGCTCAGGTGATGATGTGGAGGCCAAATGGAAACAACGGAAAAATCAAAAAGGTTAGCAGCTTAACTGTGAGATCATGTAAAGGCCCTGGCATATGAAGAGTATTTTAATTAAAGGTAGAACCAACCCTCGAACAACATTTATTGCATTTTAATACATAATTAAAAATATTGGTAGCACCAAACAATATATGCGCATAGAATGCTCTGCTTAAAATGTAAAAGAAATTTAAATATTTTTTATCTCCTGCCAAGCGAACGTCGCTGCCGGCATATTTGAACAAAATGACGTAACTGGTGTCTGCTGGGCAGCGTGAAGGCTGTAAAGGCAACCTGTGATGAAGGTACTCGTTGAGAAATTTCTACAGTTCACTCATAAGTTCAGTTATTTTACTGTTGCATTTAAATGTGTTTATGTAAAAATTAGGCATTTGATCAATTATGACCAAGATTTCCAAGTTTAAAGTGATTACGTAGCAGTAACCCACAGGATTATACCATGAAATGTGCCAGTAGTATACACTGATTGGGTAAATGTAATTAATTTACAGACTTTTGTTGACTTTCGCATACACATGTAAACTTGCGAGCATACAGTAGGTGCCGGGTGGGTTACTTAGTTTATAGAGTTCGCTCTATAAGCCAAAAAAGATTGCTGAAGCATTTGGCAGAATAACTGTTTATATTGCACGGTAACCAGATGACGCCATTTTTCACCAAAATGAGTGCCAAGCGTGAAATGATCGCGATTTTAAATTAAATTATTAATTACACGAGGCGCTTATCACAGTTTCAATGCTAAAACTTTCTAACATTTTTCTCAACGATCGGCAGAGAAAGCAAAGGCAAGACTGTCATCGATATAATTTTGAAACAACAATTTTTTTTCCACAAACGTTGTAACTTTTGGTGAAGTTGATTCAAATGCTGCAAAACACTTTTGGTACACGCGCGATTCATGTGATAAGATCAGCTTAAGTTGATCATGTTTGCCTGCGTGGGCAGCCTAGGAAACGTGGTGGTTATATACCACTAAAATTCGCGGAGAAAATATTCCGGGCTTAAAAATTCTGATCAATATATATATAATATAATAAATCTAATTTATTCTCCATTTGCTCCATTCTGATAAAATCATGAAATTATAGAAATGTATAATGTGCCGTGTAGCTTTTGCAAATATAACTTTCACAAACAAAAACGTTTTTCATAAATATCGAAATTGTGCCACTTGAGTGTCTAAAAATACAGTTTTGGTAGAGCCTATTGTTTTCTCATTTACCGCACCTTTTCATTTCGGAGGCACATAAACTAGTCATGACTGTGTAACGTTTAATTATCTTATGACTGTGAGGTAGAGTGGATGCGTGATGGCATAAGTCGAAAATTATCAAAACAACAAAACCAAAGAGTCTGCAAATGGTTATCAAAGTAAATGTCATTTGGGTGTTGCCAGAAATTAAAACTACTCATTTTGTTACAGTCGTTTACTGTTTTGTTACAACAACTTGCACTATTTTATCATCACATAATTTTGCGCGTGCTGCACATGATTCTACATTTAAATGAATTTTTTTCTAGGCCTAGTCTACATTTAAGCTTACATTTCTAAAGAGGGAGCAATAGTCACGGCAGTAAAAGGTTAAAAGTGCCCATGTTCAAAATACGTGAGAACTGCTAAGAAGAATTTATAAGTTAATAATGAAGCATCACTTAGGTCTAACCACCTGTGAGCTTCAGATAATAATTTAATCACCCGAAGCCGGATACAAACAAGTGGGTCCTAATTAATAATTAACACTCAGGTATGAATCATGCTGTGCCGCTCCCACCTGGAGGTTTATCGGAAATATCAGGCAGAGCGGATGCGTGATTGCATAAGCGGAAAATTATGAAAACATGAAACCAGAGAGTCTGCACATAGTTACCAAGTCATTTGGGTGTTACCAGAATTTAAAAGTACTCATTTTGTTACAGTCGTTTTTACTGTTTTGTTTCAGGATGATATGAAAACCACCTATTTTGTTATTATAACGCTGAATAAAACAGTAAAAACATGACAAAAATCATTAGTTTTGATCATAATTAGACGTTTGATATTCGCACTCTTTGGGTTGTTTTGCTTAAAATTTATACCTCCTTCTTGTTCCTCCCCTGTCGCTGTCCCCCCTCTCTCCCTCTCTGCTTTTGTCTCTCCCCCGTCTCTCCCAATCTGTCTCTTCTCTTTCTCCTTTTCTTCTCACCCCGTCTCTCTCTCTCTTTCTTTCTCTCTCTAAGACAAGCACATAAGCACGCGCACATGGTTTGTTTTTCCTGTTTTTATCTCCTGTCTTTTGTTGCCTCAGGTTTTCTTCTCCTGTTTTTTTCATTTCGCTTCCCCTCTCCTTTTGCTTGTTCTGAGACTATACGTATGCCATTTACCTCATTTCTCCATTTTTCTGAAAACAGATAAGAGAAAGATGAGAAAGTCAACACTATTTTATCGGGAAGTTGCTCGAGGTATAGCTTAACTCATTCCAGTGAAACCTTGAGCAAGACAGTTTAACATGGAATATCATTAGTACGTTTTCACTTGCGTCGTCCAGCCTGTCACTTTTAATTTCGTCTGCACATGTCATCTAGTCGATGCTTATTGGCATTCATGCAGAAATTTCAAAGTGTTGCTGATGCTGATGCTTGTGTCTAATTAATTCCTGTACTACTGCATTACTTAGAACGGAAGACTCGCGGGGACTATCCATAGTGATTTCCCCCACTTGAATAACATGGCGTGATATTCTTTGATCCCGAATCTGCCACGGAAACGGAAGTGAGATCACCCGTTGGCATAAGATTCTGTGAGACGGCTTGCACGTGCGTTCCTCTTCCTAACTGTTCCATGCTAATTATGTATGTAGTTTTGCCATTGTGAAAACATTAACGGATCGTTAGAGACGTAGTTAATCTGTCAGTTAAATCATGGTTATGGTCCAATTCTGTGTAATAATGTGATTAATTTTGCTGAGAATTGACTGAAATATAGTCTGCTTTACGTTTGCTAGCGATGTATGTCTTCGTCAGTGGCTATTTCGTGCTCTTTAACTTCTAGCAAAAAAAATTCTGTTTTTTTTACTTTTAGTTAAGGCACTTACTTGAATATTCCACGTAGAAGATAATACTTAGTGCCCTGTTTTGTAGATGTATTAACTAAGTTGTTCAAGTATCATTTGCCTCCAAGCAAATTGATTGTCGCTCCATCATATTACTTACACGGAATTATTACTTTACATGTCTGAAACAACAGCAGGAAGCCTAGATCTGCTACCATAATCATACTAGTTCTTCGTGAAGGTCACGTACTGTAGTCAAGTTCATGAGGCGAGAGCAAAGAAGAGCACCCAACACTATAACCCTCCCCATCAAAATAATTAGATGCCATAATTACCAGAAAATTAACTAAAATTTAAGTTAGCACAATAAAATTAGTTACAACTTCCATGCGAGTCAGCAGACGTGAACGGAAATCCAACGGGTCACTGTTGTCTCGAATAAATTATTGTTTCCCGGAAATATTTTCTCCTGTTCTCCTAAATTATTTGTACAATACTCTCGCTCACTTCTCCTCTCGTGTTGCCTACTATGACCTACTATTAATGTTAATGATGAAGATGATGCCTTGGCCTGAATCTAGTTCATTATCAAAGCAACCTTTCTATAAAACAGTTTTTTACTTTAATTTACCTTGAAAGGCGGTTCCACCGCCCATTTATTTATATGATACGTGACAAATTTTCAAGATGATGTAAAATTTAATGGCCTCTTTTGTATCAAAAATGATAGGTTGAGAAAAAGTTACTTCGTTTTGAAAAGATTACAGTTTTGCTTAAAAGTTGCTTAAACGTTTTATAAAAACTACTGCAATAGCATCCGGAAACTAGATTTCACAGAATATGTATTTATGCATTGTGAATTCGGGATGATGCAGTGCGCGTTCACTATTGTGCTTGGCCGATTTCTAAAAATAACTGCGACCGTCAAAAACCGTGTTATGGTTAGGTCTCTTAGACTTCGCAAGTAAACAAGCAAGCAAGTGAGCCGCTTTGAATATCCACAAGTATTCTAATACAGTTTCTTCACAATAAACCAAGCCTCTGCAAAGAACAAATCCTACCAAACACGTGAATCCCCCCACCCCCAGCTCGCAATCCTGAAGCATTGTCAAATTGGATCGTGTAGGAGGTGGAATTGACGTAAACAGACATTCATCAAACTAAAACCCCGTGAGATACACAAACAAAAAACCAGCAACTAGATTCATGTATCGTTGCAGCTGCTTGAGATTGTCATGTCATGTTATTGTCATGCACCTAGCTACTGCTGAGATCTATGAAAATATCTTCCACAAGAAAGAGATTTTTCGTAAATCAAAGACGTACATTTAGAAAATGGTTTAATTAGGAAAATTGATCGTTTCTTCAAGCCTATTATGTTTTACTATTAACAAAAACATGTTTCGGTTAAGAACAATCTAAGAAAATTAATGTTAATTCACTGTTTTCAAATTAATTATGCTCTTTCGTCAATGAATAGATTGCATGCATTTATGCCTATACGGTTACGTGCATATGTCCATCTGTGTATTGATAAAAACTAATCACATCGAACCTTGATCCTGCACTATAGACCTTGCTTGAGCGCGTTCTACCCGTCTTGACTTACTTTGAGTGAAAAATCTCAAGAACTCCAATCAATATTCGCCAGAACCAGTGATGAATACTAAACGATTCTACAGTTGTCTAGCAATAGGAGCGAAGCGTCTTTTGTACCGAAGAGGCAGAAATTACACAAAATAAGGCAGAAGCCGCAATGCCAAATGGCTTCACATTCTGTAAAAACTGAATACCTACGAAAGAACTCTTGATAAGCAAAACAGCCCAGATTCTTGAGAGAAAATTCTATGTGAGGTCGCAGACCCCGAAGTCCATAACACCAGATTTAATGAATAGATTATACCGCCCTGTAGAACCGGTACAATGAAACACTTTATAAGAATGTCTGCACCTAAAATCGGGAATTCTCTCTCTGTAACTGTAAAGCAAGTTTGCTCAATTTACAAATTTAAGAAAGAAATGAAAAATTATTTGTTCAGTATCTATTGACTACCTGTGTTTTTCTGCGTTTTTTTTTGTTTATTTTGTTAACATAATATATCTTTATCAACTGTCATGTGTTCGGCATTGTCGTCTGTTATGTATATTTTGATAAGGAGTTGTGTAATGTATAATGTATTATGTACGTATAATTAATGTAATGTATATAACTTATATGCATTTTTATAAGCAGCGCATAATGTATAATATATGTATTATATATATAAATAATGTAATGTATTTAATCTCACGAGGTTTCTTGCATATAATGTATATAATGTATGTATTATATAATGTATATATACTTAACCTCTCTTGACTAACCTGCACTTCTAATCGCATTTTTCTTTATTCTTGAGTTTTACATGTCTTTAGAAAAACTAGTGGTGACACCATGAATCATGAAGACTGAGCTATTTTGAACACAAGAATTTGAATTTTTTTATTTGCCGATAACTACTAGTGTTACCTCCTAATTATAGGGAATTTGAGGGAATACTTTTGATGTATATAGTATTGGACAGTATAAATGCACACTAGATAGTGTCATTTCTTTTCCATTCATGTGCGCTGCAGGAATATTTCTAAAGGAACTCTGCTGTGTTGTTCAGATTCAGATTTCTTATTGGCCATCTGTATTGTGACATTATCTGTACTTACAGAATTTAGGCAAAAATGAATTATAAGTTCCAAGTATAAACTGATCAACCACCGAGTGGTGCTCTTACGTTGAGGTGCAACTATCATGTGGTGCAACCACAATACAGTGCAACTGCCGTGTGGTTCAATCACTATGTGGTGCAACACTTTGGAGCGCAGTAATGCTTGAATGGCTCACATGTGTTACAGTGTGTAAAAACGTCAATCACTGGTAGTTAATAGTAAATAAACGGTAGTTAAAACACCAGTAAAACTGGTAGTTAATAGTAAATAAACTGTACATGAAATATCAGTAAAACACAAATACATATATAATATATAATATAGTTTTAACAACCGTACAAGAGAACACGGCAACAAACTTTAGCATGTTATACTTGGTTGCAAAGCTTGATATTGTCAATTGTTTCCACCAAGAAAAAAAACTAGTTAGCAATTTGAAGTGCGATGTTTTCACAGAGATTCAAAACCTATAGTCAGACGGCGATTGAAATTCACTGAGTTTCTAGCTAGTTGTCAAAAACGACAAACTATGCAACCTGTTAAAGGAAGACAGTATGCTCTTTCATATACTACGACCCATTTTTAATTCCGACAAAAAGTATTCATTTTAACACAATTAATACTGCAAAAGCGTTTCTGATAGTTAAATAATAGATTAAAAACTTAATTAACGTCGAGCGACCCAACTATTGATGACATCACAAACTACCAATTTTCAAAAGCAAAAACTATTCCACGACTGTGTTACACGCGTTTGCGAAAGCAAAAATTGAAGTACAGAACTACTATAGTGTATATAGTGTCAGACATTCAATGTGTTGTACTAAAACTAGGCAACTTTTAACACAAAAATTCAAATTTCAAATTTGCCGCTGTGCTCATGCATCAGCTGTCAAACGTTTGTAGTTCATCACAAACTAACACATCTGAACTGAGAGGTACAGCACCTGTTTTTTGTGCAACGCGTTTCCGAAATGCAGGCGCTAGTTCCCGTCTAACTAGCGAAAAGAGAAATGCATGTAATAGCGAAAAAGTAGTGGCGCGAATGTGAAATTGTGTTTGTGTGGTATTAATTCTTTGACGCAAGTCATTTTAAAAAATAATACGTTTCATTTCAATATTTTAAAGAGTGGATTATTTTGACAGTTTAAGATTCTACAGTTTAAAATTGAGTCCGGTTTTCCTTTAAATGCTTGTCTAACGATAACACTGAAAATGTATGGACGCTATGACATATTGGCATGGACAATGACTTCATTGGCATAGCCTTGGTGAGCCAGATTCTGATCTCGCTTCATATAACATCGTTAAGTAGTTTTTGAATGCTGAATTCGGAGTTGCAGTGCATCTAATTGTATAAAAAACTGGCCGAAGATTTCAATTTTTCCAAAATTCTAGTATTTTCGTATTATACACCAATTGTTATGTTTAGACATTTAAATAAATAATAATTTTGTCTGCTTGTCCTACAACTTGTAGGACACTTGTTTCAACAACAGGCTGAACATGAACTCCCCCTTGCATTAAACGAGCAGACTAAGACATGTGCCGTGTTAAATTATTTCACCGATTTAGTATTGTAATAACTTCAAAGCAAATGCAAATTTGGCCATGGCTTTTCAATTCTGTGTTATGTGTGCGTTTACGATCATTTTATTATGAAAATTTAAGGTTCTTTGCTAAAATCTATGATTGCGCCAGCCAAATTCATATGCCTGCATAGGACGGTGCTCACAGCCACAGTGAAACATGAATCCGCAATCACTTTTGCAAATATCAAGCAGCTTCAAATATTTTAACAACCAACAGTTTTCTGACAGAATAATGATTTCCTCAGTTTGAGTTCGCGGTAAATGAATACGTTTATATATATATATAAATATATATATATAAGGCAAAGGAATCGACGAGAGATGAACGACCTATATCAACCTTCTTAGTTATGTAATTAAATTTATGAACTCAGTGAACAATTAATGAAAAACTACTCCCACAATTAAGAAATGAAAAAAAGACTTGACGTTTCGAACTATCACAATAGTTTATCTTCAGACGAATGAAAGAAAGAAGATTATAGAAAATAACTAATAATAGTTTTCGGGAAAGATTTTTACATTATTAACACATAAAGATAGCACACTAGCTAAAGGTAGCAAAATACGAAGTATAGCAACTGAAAAACGCAAATGAAACACAGAAATTTAAAATTACTGACCACATTCAGTTACAGAAAAGTGAGACACGGCAGAAACTAGTGGATAGGCACGGATGAGCAGAATAGGCTTGATGAGACTGCCACTCCTACATGCATGTGCTGCACAATAAGCACAGAAAATTAAACATATTTCTTTAATTTGTTTACATAATATAGTTTGATCTTATTATAGTTTTTTAGTGTATGAACTAAACATTTGGCGGATGCATACTTTTAAACCATTCGATTTCTTGAAACACTGACAAACGTTCGGAGCTATTTGATTCTGCGGTTACTCTAAATTGCACCATTCTTTAAAGCTTTTTCTTTGGCAAAAGTTCTTTGCACACATAGGGAACTACCCCGCCTCCGGGAAGCACAACATTTTTTAATAACTTGTCTAACTCGGCATCATTTCGCACGGCTAACAGTATATGTCGAGGAGTAATGCGTTGTCTTTTGTTGCTTTCTGCTGCATTTCCTGCCAATTCCAGTATTTCCGCTGTAAGATATTCCAACACAGCACTCATGAACACAGCAGATGTTGTGCCTATTCTTCTTGCATAAACTTCATTTTGAAATTTGCCACTCTGCCACTGGCTTTTAATCCAGCGAGCAGAATTGCTTTGTTTTTTCATATAACGCAGACATCTACCAACAGGAAATACAAGTCCAGATCTTCTGTTCTTCATACGCGTTCTACGGCGCATTGTATTAAGTATTCTGCCTTATGTTTGATGTATGATGCACCATAAGTATGATTCTTGTTATTTTTTAAAATTAAAATTAGTCCGAGAATACCTGGTCCACCCGAGAAACAGTTTTTTGAGAAATTTGATGATAAATGAGGTTAGTCAAAGATGATAAATGATAGTATAACTATACACCTTATTAAGCACAATTCAAAACCACCCCAACAGTCTACGAAAACCACACAATCATGAAATTATAAAAGTTCATAATATAAATTCTCACATTATAAAATTACAGACTTGTAGATCAACAAGTGGGGTGATATAGTGCAATGTAAACAAGATTATGAACATTGGACTCATTTAATTTCAGTTGCTGCAATAAATAAATAGCGGTTGCGTTGTACAACCACCTACATTGCCACTAGCAAACAAAAATATTAAAAAAAACGCCAGCAGTAGCAACAACACTAACACCAACACCAACACCACCCCAGCAGCATCAATACAACCGCCACCACTACCATCACCGGTAGCAGTAGCCGCAAAAACAACAGCATTACACGTATGCGGATATAGAATTTTGACTAAGAAATCTCGGGGAAAAACTGGTACTGATAACGATTAATCATCTATAAACTATCTTACTATGTAACCAACATTTACAAAACTGTTTAGATAATATAAACTATATTTATATTATAATAACTTTGGTAGCTTCGGTTAATGTTTAATTTAAACTCTCTATCTTCTTGACACGTCACCAGTACTAACAGTAATCCTCACAGTAGATTTGGAGATATAATTTGCTGGACTTTACCTAAAGGGCATTATTATTTGTTTTTTTTCATTGGCAAGAATCTTCTGTATACATTTGGAAACACCTCTTTGTTAACACCTTGTTTAACCCGACACCATTTCTCACGTCTGGCATTATATGTCGAGGAGTTATGCGTTTTCTCTTGATGCTTTCTGCTGCATCTCCTGTCAATTTCAGTATTTCCATTATAAGAAATAATCCAAACACCACTCATGAACACAGCAGACGTTTCTCTGATTAATGTTTTAATTCAGCCGTAGAAATTGTTTTGTTTTTCACAAAAAGTACACATAGCAATCAGCAATGATAATAATGGCAATAGCAATGATAATGAGCAATGGCAAGAGCAATGAGAAGAGCAACAGCGTAAACAACAACGACAACAACGGGAACAACTGGATCAGCTACAAGAAAAATCATCATCATCATCTCATCTTCGGAGTCACATGTCCTCTAACATGACCTTTGCTATTACTTCAGACCATGCTGCCCTGTCACCCGCAAACTACCATGTCTCTGTATTTTTGATATCTAATGGTGTGTTGATAAGATCTTTTTGGATGAAATTGATGTAAGTCAGTGGCTGTCCTTCTTTTTGTTTCTTTTTTCTGTAGTGTTTCTTTGAAAGCTAATTTAATGGACTGTCATCTGGTAGCAGTATCATGTCCTATCCAGCTTAATCTCCTCCTTTTGATTTTAACTGCCCATTTCCCTGCCTTAACTTTATTATACAGATCCTGATTTGATATACAGGAAAAAAAGATAAAAGCAGCCATCTACAACAACAGCGACCTTCGTGGCACAAAATTTTTTTAGCTACCCAACATTCAACATTTTCAACAGTAGCCTAGTACCTTTTTACTTGTCTTGCTTAGCAGCTGCGTTTTAATTGTGAATGACGACTGCAGCAGATAACAGCACCACATGGCATGCCACTGCGTCATCGTTCTCGTATCGTAGGCTTTTTTATGCAACATTAACTTTATTAGATGATTATCTCTTTTTTTATGAGCTACAAGGACAGGTGTATTGTCGAGATGCACTTGCTGCGGTAACTCTCTAATGAGGCGAGTAATTTATATCAGCCTGCAAAATGCCCCGTCGTTGATAGATGCGATGTTAGAGAAGCCATATTTTGGGAAAATTGCTGGGCAGGTAGGATGTATATAGGAACAAACCTGAGAATTTTTAAAAAAGCAATCTGGAGAGGGCTGTAATATAACGATGAAACGGGTATTAGTGGGTAGCTGTTTTACCAAAGACCTAAAACCTGTTTAATGTTTGATTGCTGATCTTTGATTATCAAAGTATTTAATTACTTTTACTAAAAAATTCTTTATTAAAATTTCGGCCTATTCACTTAGTAAAGATTATTCCTTTTCCCTTTTCTTTCTTGCTATTTAGGCAATTGAAACTGATTTAGATGGTTACAAATTACCCCAAAACGAGAATACACGTAAAAACTGATTTTTTGTAATAGGATGATTTTTTGAGCAGTTCGGCACGCTAATCCGCCTGTTATGACTAATCAATCGCCAATGAAAATTTTCTTAGACCGAGCCACTGAACCAACAGTGTTGTCTCAGCAAGGTTTAGATGCATATCCCTCAACGAAGGAAACAGTTTCGTAGTATGGCGGAATAAAACAACTCATAAGCAGATTTTCTAATAGTCACCAAACCATTTACAGACCTTCGACGTTACTCAGTTTTCTTATTTTATTCCACACGGCTAATACCCTCACCTGATATTTTTAACGATAAGCAAATACTGTAATTTTAAATACTGTCATTCATTACCTCTTCTTACTAGAAATGTTACAAAGGAGAGGCGTTCTAACAAATGCAGCTGCTGAAAATTTAATTAACGTTGCTGCTTTGAAGTATTACATGAAGCTTTAACAAGGATCAACTATGAAAGAGTTGGTTCATTACTCTCTTTTAGCCTATTTCCCAATTCAGCTTGCTGGAACCATTTTAAGCTGGAGCCAACCCGTTATAATGCAGTCTTCCCTGTAGGAGGAAAAATGAAATACGCTACGACGGTTCTCCAACAAAATAGAAATGAAATTTGTTCACTCTGACCACGAAATTGATTAGTGCGTGCTCCAAGGCGACCGTGACAGAAAAATCGCAAAGCGTCTTCATGAGAATTCTGTTTCACTAATTAATTCGATTGATCAGCTCCAACTTTACACTCTTTTCAATTACGTGAGCGCTAAGCGATTTTTGATTGTGAAGCAAAAAGTGAGCATTGACAGTCTTGACTAGAGAGTATGAGGAAATTAGAAATCCTATGAAATGGAAAAGTGATTGCTAGCACGGTGCGGTTTGGTTATTTATAACAACGTTCTGAAGTGTTTAAAAGCCTGCGGGCAGAAGCGCAAATGTTAGAGACAGATTCACTTATAGAACGGAGAGAATATAACCGACAGACCGAGGAAAATTAAGTATAAAACCTATAAAATCGCAACGTCAAAACTAAAAATAAGAGCGATGTTAAAGCTCTTACTGAGGATGATTTTGGTTAAATACCTTGACTGGACAGTAGTGCGATGACAGCGAACACACGGCACTTGCGTTTAACTTTATTCTGTTACCAAATTGTTACTGATAAAAGTTTACTAGGATATTACATTATAATATATGGTAAGAATAATATTTACACAGTGGCATACAGGCTATAATTTTATAATGTTTTTCCGTCTTACAGCGTGTACTGGCTATACTATGTCCCAGATTCTCGGGTTTTATCTTACAAATGTAAACTTTGTCTAGCTAAATTTATAAATGGCGTAAATCTATAAGACAATCAGCAATAAACATGTGGAATAATCTACTTTTAGAAATAAAAATGAAAACAAATCTTTTGGCTGTCAAAAATCTGGTTATCAACAAGTTATAAGTAAATAAGCCTACCACTAGAACCACAACGAAAATCATAACGCAAAGTATTACATGTGTGTGTAATAAATGCAAATTTAAGCTAATCTAATTCGTTATTTAGTTTTAAATTTAAATTTAAATATGTATATAACAAAGCTTTAATAGTTTTGGATCCCATAGATACATATAGAATTAAAGTAAATATAATTGGTGGATATAGTGGCTGTTAATCAAGCATTTTCTTATTTAATCAGGTATATATTTAATCAAGTTAATTATGTTTGGTTCTGTTTGTAAAAAAAGAAAAGAAGTAGTTAGGTGGCTGTTACGCGGCTTCTTAGCTATTCACACGTTCACACGTACGCAACTTCTACCTAAAAGTAATTTCCAAAAATCTAAGCCAAATCGCACAGACTGTGTTATAAATGTCATCACCCTAAGGCCACAACAGGATGCAAATAACAGGATAACTTTTAAAAGCCACTTGAAACATCCACGTTTCTGCCAACTAGAAACAGCAGATTTCTCTTTGGAAATTTGTGTGGTCTGTCAATCCGAATTGTTCATATATAGCCGTGGTATGTTACGGGAAAAATAATCCTCCTGTAGTTCTCTTCCTGTAGTTTATATGGAACTCGCCCCTTATAACTTTGATGTTTACCTTTGGCGTTTCAGGATACTTGGAAAGTGACGATAACTTTGACTGTTTCAACATTTTCTTGACCGTTTCTGCAGAAACTTAACAACAACGAAAATAAAAGCATTATCACAACAGGCGCAAAGCCAGAAAATTCTACGCTTAAGCCATCGAGTTTGCTCACAAGGAAGCCAAGCGGACAGTAAAAAGGTTTCCTCGCGTATATAACAACAAGTCGTAAAATAGTCGGAACAATTCCGAGAAAATAATGGTAGTTACAAGCCGAAATCTTCGGTCAATATCAGTTTAGGCAATTTCATGCCGCCGTTTTTCTTAGCAGTTAATTTCCTATTGACGTCGCTGTCTATTTTAGGTCATAAACCACTGTGGCATTTTTGTTGCGTCTTTGCTGTTCCGTTTGGGAGAAGGCAGTGTAATGGGCTCTTTTGTACGTTTACTGAATTACAATGCACCAGTTTTAACTGAACTCCTGCGTCTGTTTTTGTGCACTTTTTGTGGTATCGTAAGCATTTGTAAACGTGGCTACTTTTGCTTTGAATTCATCTATTGTACACCTACATTGCGGAGGCTGTTATACAAGTAGTTTGTGGATTACGGCTGCTGTTTACTTTGCTCTGTTAAGACCACTGTAAAAGTTTATCATTTTGCTATCTTAAAAGTGTGGCTAAATTCACAATAGCAGCATAAGTAATCGTAAAACATAAGAGTAAATTTTTGTAGTGCACTGATAAAATGAGATTTTTTTAAAGCCAGCATGACAGTTCTAAGTAATAACTGCAGTGTCAAGGCACTATAACTATCATCAGTCGTGCTTCCATTTCTTGTGTAGTTTTCTCATCCTGCTTTTTTGCGTAGAAAACTAACTTTTTATTTATCTGCCTACTTGTGCGTTTCCGTAAATTAAGTAATTACTTGCATTCCTATAGTATATACACATTTCCCGGGATTGCATACGTCTGCCGTCTCACCTGGCTTCCTATGCTATTTATTTACTTGATTTAAGCTGTACATATAATGACATGCAGCTAATCAGACTCAGCAACTGATTCTCATGTTACCTGCACAATGTGTACCTGCTTATTACCTGTTCATTAAGAAGCTTGTTCAAACACCTGAGGTCAGTAGTTATTGAGTACTGCATACAATGATGCTTCTGTGAAACTCAGCAGGAAACTGCTTTTTCTAATAACCCCAGGCCTGATCAGTATATGGATGGGTGGTTGCCGTGAAAATTTGCTTCTGGACTGCACGTGTTATTTACCTCATTGATTGAACAGGTGTTATACGCGTCCGAATGGGACTAGGAAAAAGTACAAAAAACCTTACTGCATTTTCTCTTCCTTTCTGTCACACTTCTCTCCTCCTTTCCTCTCGCTCACCCTCTCTCTTTCTCTTTCTTTGCTTAGAACAATTTTCATTTCGCTTTATTTTATGTATTGCATAAGTCAGTCAGTCAGTCAGTCAATCAGTCAGTCAGTTAATCAGTCAATCAATCAAGCAATCAATCAGTCGATCGAACGATCGATCAGTCGGTCGGTCGGCCGGCCGGCCCACCAGTCAGTCAGTCAGTCAGTCAGTCAGTCAGTCAGTCAGTCAGTCAGTCAGTCAGTCAGTCAGTCAGTCAGTCAGTCTAATCAATCAATCAATCAATCGATCGGTCGGTCGGTCGGTCGGTCGGTCGGTCGGTCGGTCACTCACTCACTCAATCAATCAATCAATCAATCAATCAATCAATCAATCAATCAATCAATCAATCAATCAATCAATCAATCAATCAATCAATCAATCAATCAATCAATCAATCAATCAATCAATCAATCAATCAATCAATCAATCATTCATTCATTCAATCAATCAATCAATCAATCAGTCAATCAGTCAATCCGTCAATCCGTCAATCCGTCAATCCGCCAATCAGCCAATCAGCCAATCAACCAATCAACCAACCAATCAATCAATAAATCAATCAATCTATCTATCTATCAATCAATCAACCAACCAACCAACCAACCAATCAAGCATTCAACAATCAATCAATCAATTAAAATTAATATTATAAACTTTCTCGAAAATACGTGCATTTATAGCCAAAACTCTCGCATTTTGTTTCAGGAAACCATAACCTCATCTGCCGTCAACAAACGTCGCAGTATATTACTGCGCGGGTACGAAAGACAGTTCTTATAAAGAGAAAATAAGCGTATTAGTGTATCAGTTTCAGATTTCTTTGCTGTGATTTAATGCTATTGCGTATTGGCTTTAACTAGTTTTACAACTTAAATAAAAAATGTTCGCACTTTTCTTTCGGATAATTCTTCCTGCCGTTTTATAGAGATTTTTGCTTTGGCGCACGCGTGCAGGTATTATAATCTCCAGATTATAACCCATCTTATCCGTTGGATAAGACAAAAACCGATTTGGATAGTGCATTATAATGTGAACAAGACATTTCCTCAAACAATAATACAGCTGTAGCAGTTTTCGGAAAACAGCGAAGCATCATTTTTGAAATCATCTTTCTATAGTCTCCATTCCAGATTCCACGCATTCTTGGGGATCATTAAGTGTTATCAGTAGCTGTTATAAACAGTTTAAGATTTGTAATGTTTTATGTCGCGTGTGGCTTAAATTCCACAGAAATAAAAACGCCAGAGGATTTTTGCAAAAAGAAGCCATTGTGGGCGGGACACTAGTAATAAAATATTTGCTTGAATACGTCCGTTGTCAAAATGTGTAATTATTTAACTGACTTGCAAGATGTGAACATAAGATGTAAGTGCAAGATAGACTGCTTAGTTAACCAGCAAACCAACTGACAATCTTTCTAGCCCACTGACCGACTAACCAACCTACTGACCTGCAAGTCAGCCAGCCAGCGTACCAGCTAGCCATACAGCTACTCATCAATCGAGTGACCGACTCACTAACAGACCAATCAACTTGCAGGTGAGTGGAAGGATGAATGGGCGAAAAAAATATAGGCCTGTCTTTGTATTAATGTAAAACACAAAATTAAATCTATTGCACATTGTGGTGAACTAATAATTATAGCTAGGTATTTTTAATTGCCTGCAAGTACTTTTTATTTTAACGTCCTTGGCTTCATTTGAAGCAAGCAATAGCAGAGTGGTCATGGCGTATGCTTAGCGACATTAAACTTGATCAGTAAAAGGATTTAAGCGAGTGCTAGATGGCTTCTGGCCGGTTATTTACTTTTTTTAAGGGAAGGCGCATGCGCATCGGAAGTCTCATCTTTATTCACTATTTCTGATAATGAACCAGATTCTATTTAAGACAACCATCTATGTTAAGCCCTGACGTTGACTGCTAGATTCTAACTTGCAGAATGTTAAAAACTGCAGCGGCACGGTGACTTTTCAAACCTGAATTAATCTGATGTTCAATCTCTACACTGCATTCGCTTGATCATTTTATAAATGATTTGTATACAATAATTGCATGAAAACCTCGCCAATTTATCGCCTGTACAATTTCTTTAAACAGCTATAATGAGTCCCTGATTCCGTATTGATCGCATAACGAATACCTAGACACGCTAATTTCCTGCGGCGAGGCTTACACGCGTTTTGCAACTGTTTCAAACTGCAATTTCTCGTCTGCCCTGGAGGCGTCGGACGAGCGGATGCGTCGAAATGGGGATGATGTAAATAGTCGGGAAGGAGCAGGATGCTGAGAAGATGCTGAGGGATGCACACCAGGACTGATGCTGTTGTGACAGAGACTAAGTTGAAATAACTGCTGCGAAATTCAAACGTTTTATCGTTTGAATTCTATATCATTGCACACAAAAATAAAATCATGTCCATTTTTCATGATTTACGCATTTTATTTCTTTGCTTAACCCTTTCATACCCGTTGTATCCCGTGGGATACGAGAATATTTTCTGCCTTTAAAATTAATAAAATTTTAAAACTGACATTTATTTGATCTGTTAATAGTTATTTTGATTTAAGCCAATAACAGTAGACTAAAAATGGTGATAAAATGGCAAACTAGAAAATCTACATAGCATAAAAAACTGCGCTAGGTACAGTACTTTAGAGACGACTTTGTACAGATCAGCATAGCGTGCATACTAAATGTCTTAAATACTTTAAAAAATTATCAGCAGTTGCTAAATGAAGCACATTTTATGCTTCCATTGAATCCTAATGTATCCCTTGGGATACAGGCTATATTTAGCACGCGGGCGCAGGTAGGAAAACAAATTATTATGTGTAAAGAAGATGCACATACTGAACAAAAGTACTAAGCCAAAATTTTTTTCTTATTAAAAATAATTTGGGACTGAAAGGGTTAAAAGTGACGATAACGAGAAGATAAGCTGCCTATCAATGTCAAAATCTTACCATCTATAGTGTTAAACTTGGTTAGACTTTTGGTAAATAAGGGAAGTATATACTTTCTATAAGTAATTTTTTCTGTTATTGGATTATTGTAAAACCCATCAGTTGTACCCTAGTTTTAGCCAGTGGCACTGAACTGATGAGTTTGAGATAAAAGTACATATATGTACCAACTTTCATAAGAGAGCAAACAGTTGATTGAAGCTCTATCAGATTCAGATATTCTGCTTGCTTTAGTTAATGGATAGGAACTGACTAAAAGCTTCGAAGGAAGAGCTTTCGGTTAGTAGGACAATCTTATGCAACACTGCGTGAGCAAACAATGCTTATTGGTGCATCCTGTAGGCGCTGAGTCAGTGTTTACTCAATGAATCTGCGCCTAAAAGAGACAAGAATAAGAAAACTTAGGGGTAAATAAAATGAGCTAAGTAATCCAGCGCCGGCTTTTTTGAGGCGACGAGTCGGAGAAGCAACTGAAAGTACTTGACAGAGACGTAACTGTTCTCTTGCACCACTAAGACATAACTACATGGTAAACCAGACTCAAACGAATTTGTGCTAAACAATTTAAATAATTACACATGTATTCAAATGTCATTGAAGTGACCTTAACTATACCGTCACACGCATGTATTTAATCATTGCTTTCGTGTTGCGTATATATTGTGCTAATCTCATGTTCATTTGCGCCTCGCTTAGCACGCATTTGTGCAAATCATGTAATAAGCTGTCAAATACAATATTTCAAGTTTCATGCAGTGTAATAATGTTAACCTTTTTGAAACTTTAACTTTTTGCTACAGCTGATATTGTAGGTCACTTAATGATATTTTCTATTTCAATTGATGACTTACAGTTAATATTTAACACAATGTTATGACTTAAAAAATCCGTCCTACAACATCTGACACTTACATATAAGTCATTTAAATTGGTTTCGTAAAGAGTTGCATTTTCGATTTGCAAGCTTCTTGCAGTTGTGTTTTCTGACTCACTCTTTGGAACATTACTGCAGATAAGCCGAGGACTTAAATTTTAGACAAATAGCCGTTCTTGTCACAAGACATATATAAACCGCAATATTCTCAGTTTGATCACATACCGATTCCCTCGTGAATCATTACAACAATTACTTTACCCCTAATCTCGCTTAGGTTTCGAAATTTCTATTAAGCATGCGATTCGAAATGCCTGCAAATGTCGTTATAAAGTAACTGGCATGCGGCCTATGGAAGCCAACGCCAGATGTGCCCTGCAAATAATATGGCTTCGTCATGCTGATCAAAGTCTGATAATTAGTTGTTATTATGCGCATTCTAATTAAGTATGTATGACACTGCCTTATGGCTGGACCCGAGTGATTAGTTCTATGTGGGTCTGATATGTTTATGACCTCAATTGGAATTGTTGTCGGTTTCTTGATCATGGTTTTCTACTTTTGTAATAAGGTATTTGGCACTGTTTAACACTAGTATGTATTTATTGCTGCGTACACTGCCATATAGATTGATGTATACACAGGGTTGTGAATATTTACAATTATGCGTTTGAAATTTTAACTGTTTTGGTTACTACAGTTTTGCTCATATCAGTGCCTTTTGTAGCACTGCCTTCAGAACAAAATTCGAATTTACATCTTGCAATTACTTCTCCGCATGTCTTGAAACAAGTCAACTTTAGCCAAACAATGATTGGCGAAGTCTTGAAACTTTAAAAAAATTATATTTATTCCTGGCGGTACCTTTAAGCAGGCCTTATAAGTACACTGATTGCTAAACGTCAACCGTCTCGGATTTCTGGCTGCCATTATTGGCAATGTCACACACCTGTTGGTAGGTCTGGCTTCCAATTTCAAATCTTTGGAGATTTTCTTGGACAGCCTATAGCCGGTTTCAACAGAGTAACTCAGAAATGAGATTAGTTTCTGTACAATGCAGAGTCAGGCAGCTAGTAGGTCATGCTACTCAGGCGTTATTGAATCTGATCGTGTATTGCATTACTGATGTGATTTCTGTCTGTATACAACGTACAGGATGTGACAAAAAAATGTTATCACAGTGCTACAAAGTACATAGTCCAGGTGTGTGCAAATTGCGGCCCGCGGGCCACTTGCGGCCCGCCGAGAGAATTTGTGCGGCCCGCGAAGAGATTTGTCAACCTAATGAAAGTGCGGCCCGGGCAATTAATTGAGTGTATCCAGCTGAAGTCTGTGCCACGATACCAAAGATAGTGCTGGTAGTTTTTTCTACTAGATCGGATGCCATTAACCCTTACAAGACGGTTGTAGCTTAATGTCACTGTACTATACAGACTGTGTGATACACTTTACTAATATGCATTGTAATGAAATTACCACTACCTGTCCTGAAAGTAGAAATATATGGTTTGTAATATAAATTTTAATGACTTCTAAAATAGTTTCTTGAGTGTAGTAGTAATGATGTGCGCGGGTCGGATGCAAAAAATCGCTATTAGGCCTTTCTGTACTTGGCTCCTTGATCAAACTGCCTGTGGCCCGCAGGAATTGCGGGAAAGTTTAATGTGGCCCGGCTAGTCAGATTATTTGCACACCCCTGACATAGTCCATTTGTTTCGATTTATAAATCGAAAATCTGTTTATAAACTTTTAGAATCATTAAAGAGTATGTGGTAAACAATTATACAACTTAGTTAACATATTTCTTGTCTGTGTTTTTGCTACTCCTCTAGCTATAATACTGACGACAACGACGACTACGACGATGTTGTTGTTGTTGTCGTCATTAATGCTGATGATGACGACGATAATGATGATGCTGATGCTGATGATGATGATGACGACGACGACGATGATAATGACTACAGTAGCGACAGTGACAGCACATATGATTGTAACCATGATGTCGAAGATGAGGACGACGATGACGACAGAGATGATGATAGGTCTAGCAGTAGTAATAATGTTTAAGCAGACACACGCCGACTTAGAATGAAGCCAATTGGAATTCATTTCTATGCTATGTTATATAATCTTATGCTGAACGTTAAGATTGATGTGTACTCATCCTGAAAGACTAGCAGAACAGGAATACATTATTGAATGGCTTCAATCTACAAAATGAGAATATTTGCGTAGTGGTGGATTGTCCGGAAAGGGTCGTTCACACTTGTTTGATAATAGAATGGACAATAGAGGAGTGACTGAACGGCATATGCCTAATCAACCGTGTAATAGTCAGTCACATCTATCTACTGTCAAGCGTATACTGAGAAATTTGTGAACTGTGATTTAAGAAATTTCCTTCGTTATGTATCTGCTACAAATAAAAATCTGCTAAATGATCTTTAACTGTAAGTTACTGCTATGTATTTCAAATTCCGCAACAATAAAGGGCAGAATAGGAGGTAAGACTATCAGTTGAAACAACAACAAATTGTGATGCTGTTGAATTGCGCAGTGGGCACTGTTGTTCAGGTATCTTTCTGTTTGTCTTTTATTTGTTTGTTTGTTTATTCGGGCATTTGTTAGCTTACTTGTTTATGTTTAGATCACGTTAGATCACTAGGTCACGTTAGAAAAAGCGAGCGGCTCCGTGGTCAGCAACTTTAACTACAGTCCACCATTTGTACAACTTTGGCTGTTAAACGCCTTAGTTGCTATGTGTCCAGATTTGTACGAACCTTGTTTGCTTATGCATTAGCAAATGTTTTACTAAGACATGATACCACATGTCAACGCTGGCTTCTTGTCTGCTCTCAATAGTAACCAAGGTGGTAAACGTGTAAATACAGTCTGGCTTCAGCGGGCTGTGCCTGATTTCATCACTTCATTAATTACAGGGGTAAAACGGCCAGCTATTGATTTTGTCTGTTAGCCATTGGCTTCTTGTAAAAACAGACCACCCATTTTGCTGACGTCCCTTCTGTAAATTCGTAAATAACTCAGATAAGGTGCTGATTATTCAAGATATGTAGTTTTACAGTGTTTGCAAGATTATAGTTTTTAATTTACTAGTAATTTTAATCGATAGCGATATCGCTAGCAACAGCGCCTTTTAATTAACATGATGACATCTGTTGTTGAGAAAGGAGAAGCAGTATTAACTATTACACTTTAAACGGCAAAATTGGCATTCTTATTGTTACCTAGCAGGTGGCTCAGTGGCCTGAAAAGGAATATATCAGTAATCGAGCTTCTAACTATGTGAGGTATGAATATTCACTCATAATTCAGCAATGAACGGATTTTGTAACGTGCATGGCCAGTTAAGCCACTCAAAGTTCGCAACCGGTGTGGACACCACCCGTTCATCGTGTTGCTTAGTTTCCTAAAATACTTCATAACGAACTTGAGTAAGCACGATTTTTTTCAATATCGGCTAGATATAATTCTGTTAAGCATCATAATGCATAATTTAAAAAGTCTTGCACCGATTCAGAATACATTTGTTTTGTGTCAGGTTTAAAGTCTTGAACATCGTGACACCTGCATTTCTTTATTATTATTATTATTATTATTATTATTATTATTATTATTATTATTATTATTATTATTATTATTATTATTATTATTATTATTATTATTATTATTATTATTATTATTATTATTATTATTATTATTATTATTATTACAAAAATTTAAATTGATTTAATTCACAATTTACAATTTTATCACTTAAAGTCCACATAAAAATGCACCTAAAAACAAAATTATTTTTAAAATAAACCTAAGAGAGAGGGTGAGCGAGAGGAAAGGAGGAGAGAAGTGTGACAGAAAGGAAGAGAAAATGCAGTAAGGTTTTTTGTACTTTTTCCTAGTCCCATTCGGACGCGTATAACACCTGTTCAATCAATGAGGTAAATAACACGTGCAGTCCAGAAGCAAATTTTCACGGCAACCACCCATCCATATACTGATCAGGCCTGGGGTTATTAGAAAAAGCAGTTTCCTGCTGAGTTTCACAGAAGCATCATTGTATGCAGTACTCAATAACTACTGACCTCAGGTGTTTGAACAAGCTTCTTAATGAACAGGTAATAAGCAGGTACACATTGTGCAGGTAACATGAGAATCAGTTGCTGAGTCTGATTAGCTGCATGTCATTATATGTACAGCTTAAATCAAGTAAATAAATAGCATAGGAAGCCAGGTGAGACGGCAGACGTATGCAATCCCGGGAAATGTGTATATACTATAGGAATGCAAGTAATTACTTAATTTACGGAAACGCACAAGTAGGCAGATAAATAAAAAGTTAGTTTTCTACGCAAAAAAGCAGGATGAGAAAACTACACAAGAAATGGAAGCACGACTGATGATAGTTATAGTGCCTTGACACTGCAGTTATTACTTAGAACTGTCATGCTGGCTTTAAAAAAATCTCATTTTATCAGTGCACTACAAAAATTTACTCTTATGTTTTACGATTACTTATGCTGCTATTGTGAATTTAGCCACACTTTTAAGATAGCAAAATGATAAACTTTTACAGTGGTCTTAACAGAGCAAAGTAAACAGCAGCCGTAATCCACAAACTACTTGTATAACAGCCTCCGCAATGTAGGTGTACAATAGATGAATTCAAAGCAAAAGTAGCCACGTTTACAAATGCTTACGATACCACAAAAAGTGCACAAAAACAGACGCAGGAGTTCAGTTAAAACTGGTGCATTGTAATTCAGTAAACGTACAAAAGAGCCCATTACACTGCCTTCTCCCAAACGGAACAGCAAAGACGCAACAAAAATGCCACAGTGGTTTATGACCTAAAATAGACAGCGACGTCAATAGGAAATTAACTGCTAAGAAAAACGGCGGCATGAAATTGCCTAAACTGATATTGACCGAAGATTTCGGCTTGTAACTACCATTATTTTCTCGGAATTGTTCCGACTATTTTACGACTTGTTGTTATATACGCGAGGAAACCTTTTTACTGTCCGCTTGGCTTCCTTGTGAGCAAACTCGATGGCTTAAGCGTAGAATTTTCTGGCTTTGCGCCTGTTGTGATAATGCTTTTATTTTCGTTGTTGTTAAGTTTCTGCAGAAACGGTCAAGAAAATGTTGAAACAGTCAAAGTTATCGTCACTTTCCAAGTATCCTGAAACGCCAAAGGTAAACATCAAAGTTATAAGGGGCGAGTTCCATATAAACTACAGGAAGAGAACTACAGGAGGATTATTTTTCCCGTAACATACCACGGCTATATATGAACAATTCGGATTGACAGACCACACAAATTTCCAAAGAGAAATCTGCTGTTTCTAGTTGGCAGAAACGTGGATGTTTCAAGTGGCTTTTAAAAGTTATCCTGTTATTTGCATCCTGTTGTGGCCTTAGGGTGATGACATTTATAACACAGTCTGTGCGATTTGGCTTAGATTTTTGGAAATTACTTTTAGGTAGAAGTTGCGTACGTGTGAACGTGTGAATAGCTAAGAAGCCGCGTAACAGCCACCTAACTACTTCTTTTCTTTTTTTACAAACAGAACCAAACATAATTAACTTGATTAAATATATACCTGATTAAATAAGAAAATGCTTGATTAACAGCCACTATATCCACCAATTATATTTACTTTAATTCTATATGTATCTATGGGATCCAAAACTATTAAAGCTTTGTTATATACATATTTAAATTTAAATTTAAAACTAAATAACGAATTAGATTAGCTTAAATTTGCATTTATTACACACACATGTAATACTTTGCGTTATGATTTTCGTTGTGGTTCTAGTGGTAGGCTTATTTACTTATAACTTGTTGATAACCAGATTTTTGACAGCCAAAAGATTTGTTTTCATTTTTATTTCTAAAAGTAGATT
>JAQGDQ010002121.1:0-14202 GCA_030141605.1 Tubiluchus corallicola | reverse complement strand
ATCCAATTCTACTCATCTATTGAGATATATAGACAAAACTACAACATCTAACCAGAATTCATTTACAGCAGGCCCAAACTTCTACAAACAACCCGAAACATCTAGTCAGAATTCACTCAGACTAATCTCAAACATCTGGGCAGAAGAAATGTAATGCCCTTCAAGAGTACATGGCAGAAGGCTTCTACAGGCAATGTTAAGCATCTGAACAGGGAAGTACACAGAATGCCTCAATTAGCTTGTTAGAAGACACGTACACCTAAGCTTAAGCATATGATAGGAATATTCAACCGTTTGGTAAGATTCCATCTATACGCAACCTAAAGCATCTACATCAAGTCTGAAGGCATTTACGTTTGATCGCTGTAATCTGTTGAGATCTACACAAATCCTGAAACTCCTAATAAGAATTCACTTAGAACAATCTGAAATATCTGGCATGTACATCCAATTCTACTCATCTATTGAGATATATAGACAAAACTACAACATCTAACCAGAACTCATTTAGAGCAGTCCCAAACATCTACAAACAACCCGAAACATCCAGTCAGAACTCACTCAAAGTAATCTCAAACATCTGGGAGGAAGAAATGTACTGCCAATCAAAAGTATATGGCAGAAGACTTCTACAGGCAATGTTACGCATCTGAATAGGGAAATACACAGAAAGCCTCAATTGGCTTGTTAGAAGACACGTACATCTAAGATATACAGGCATTCTGAAACATCTAGTCAGAACGCACTAAGAGTAATCTCTAGCATCTAGACTGGTGAAGTCTATTTCGAATCTCAGATACCTAACCAGACGAACTGTACAGGCAATGTTATACAACGGGAGAACACATCACACATCTCGTTAGAAGGCATCCACATCAAATTGTATTAATTTATTAAGATATCTAGATGAACTGCAGCATCTAGTCAAAACTCATTTAGAGCAGTCCCCGCCAGCCTAAAGCCTCTACATCAAGTCTGAAGGCATTTACGTTTGATCGCTGTAATCTGTTGAGATCAACAGAAATCCTGAAACTCCTAATAAGAATTCACTTAGAACAATCTGAAATATCTGGCATGTACATCCAATTCTACTCATCTATTGAGATATATAGACAAAACTACAACATCTAACCAGAACTCATTTAGAGCAGTCCCAAACATCTACAAACAACCCGAAACATCCAGTCAGAACTCACTCAAAGTAATCTCAAACATCTGGGAGGAAGAAATGTACTGCCAATCAAAAGTATATGGCAGAAGACTTCTACGGCAATGTTACGCATCTGAATAGGGAAATACACAGAAAGCCTCAATTGGCTTGTTAGAAGACACGTACATCTAAGATATACAGGCATTCTGAAACATCTAGTCAGAACGCACTAAGAGTAATCTCTAGCATCTAGACTGGTGAAGTCTATTTCGAATCTCAGATACCTAACCAGACGAACTGTACAGGCAATGTTATACAATGGGAGAACACATCACACATCTCGTTAGAAGGCATCCACATCAAATTGTATTAATTTATTAAGATATCTAGATGAACTGCAGCATCTAGTCAAAACTCATTTAGAGCAGTCCCCGCCAGCCTAAAACATCTACTTCAAGTCTGAAGGCATTTACGTTTGATCGCTGTAATCTGTTGAGATCTACACAAATCCTGAAACTCCTAATAAGAATTCACTTAGAACAATCTGAAATATCTGGCATGTACATCCAATTCTACTCATCTATTGAGATATATAGACAAAACTACAACATCTAACCAGAACTCATTTAGAGCAGTCCCAAACATCTACAAACAACCCGAAACATCCAGTCAGAACTCACTCAAAGTAATCTCAAACATCTGGGAGGAAGAAATGTACTGCCAATCAAAAGTATATGGCAGAAGACTTCTACAGGCAATGTTACGCATCTGAATAGGGAAATACACAGAAAGCCTCAATTGGCTTGTTAGAAGACACGTACATCTAAGATATACAGGCATTCTGAAACATCTAGTCAGAACGCACTAAGAGTAATCTCTAGCATCTAGACTGGTGAAGTCTATTTCGAATCTCAGATACCTAACCAGACGAACTGTACAGGCAATGTTATACAATGGGAGAACACATCACACATCTCGTTAGAAGGCATCCACATCAAATTGTATTAATTTATTAAGATATCTAGATGAACTGCAGCATCTAGTCAAAACTCATTTAGAGCAGTCCCCGCCAGCCTAAAACATCTACTTCAAGTCTGAAGGCATTTACGTTTGATCGCAGTAATCTGTTGAGATCTACAGAAATCCTGAAACTCCTAATAAGAATTCACTTAGAAAATTCTGAAATATTTGACACGTAGATTCAATTCTTCTCATCTATTGAGATATATAGTCAAAACTACAACATCTAACCAGAACTCATTTAGAGCAGTCCCAAACATCTAGTCAGAACTCACATAGAGCAATATCAGACATGTAGGTAGAAACATCTAGTCAGAAGTCACTCAGACTAATCTCAAACATCTGGGCAGAAGAAATGTACTGCCCTTCAAGAGTACATGGCAAAAGGCTTCTACAGGCAATGCTAGGCAATGAGATGTGCGTCTGATAGAGAAATACACCGGCAGCCTCAATTAGCTTCTTAGAAGACACCAATGACCAAACCCAAGCATCTGGTAGAAAGACTCAACCGTTTGGTAAAATGGCGTCTATTTTAGGCTGAAGGGCGCAGAATGCCTCAATTAGCTTGTTAGAAGACACGTACACCTAAACTTAAGCATATGATAGGAATATTCAACCGTTTGGTAAGATGGCATCTATACGCAACCTAAAACATCGACATCATGTCTGAAGGCATTTACGTTTGATCGCAGTAATCTGTTGAGATCTACAGAAATCCCGAAACACCTAATAAGAACTCACTTAGAGCAATCTGAAACATCTGACACGCACATCCAATTCTACTCATCTATTGAGATATATAGACAAAACTACAGCATCTAACCAGAATTCATTTACAGCAGGCCCAAACTTCTACAAACAACCCGAAACATCTAGTCAGAATTCACTCAGACTAATCTCAAACATCTGGGCAGAAGAAATGTAATGCCCTTCAAGAGTACATGGCAGAAGGCTTCTACAGGCAATGTTAAGCATCTGAACAGGGAAGTACACAGAATGCCTCAATTAGCTTGTTAGAAGACACGTACACCTAAGCTTAAGCATATGATAGGAATATTCAACCGTTTGGTAAGATTCCATCTATACGCAACCTAAAGCACCTACATCAAGTCTGAAGGCATTTACGTTTGATCGCTGTAATCTGTTGAGATCTACACAAATCCTGAAACTCCTAATAAGAATTCACTTAGAACAATCTGAAATATCTGACACGTACATTTAATTCTACTCAGCTATTGAGATATATAGACAAAACTACAACATCTAACCAGAATTCATTTAGAGCAGTCCCAAACATCTACAAACAACCCGAAACTTCTAGTCAGAACTCACTCACAGTAATCTCAAACATCTAGTCAGAACGCACTAAGAGTAATCTCTAGCATCTAGACTGGTGAAGTCTATTTCGAATCTCAGATACCTAACCAGACGAACTGTACAGGCAATGTTATACAATGGGAGAACACATCACACATCTCGTTAGAAGGCATCCACATCAAATTGTATTAATTTATTAAGATATCTAGATGAACTGCAGCATCTAGTCAAAACTCATTTAGAGCAGTCCCCGCCAGCCTAAAACATCTACTTCAAGTCTGAAGGCATTTACGTTTGATCGCTGTAATCTGTTGAGATCAACAGAAATCCTGAAACTCCTAATAAGAATTCACTTAGAACAATCTGAAATATCTGGCATGTACATCCAATTCTACTCATCTATTGAGATATATAGACAAAACTACAACATCTAACCAGAATTCATTTACAGCAGGCCCAAACTTCTACAAACAACCCGAAACATCTAGTCAGAATTCACTCAGACTAATCTCAAACATCTGGGCAGAAGAAATGTAATGCCCTTCAAGAGTACATGGCAGAAGGCTTCTACAGGCAATGTTAAGCATCTGAACAGGGAAGTACACAGAATGCCTCAATTAGCTTGTTAGAAGACACGTACACCTAAGCTTAAGCATATGATAGGAATATTCAACCGTTTGGTAAGATTCCATCTATACGCAACCTAAAGCCTCTACATCAAGTCTGAAGGCATTTACGTTTGATCGCTGTAATCTGTTGAGATCAACAGAAATCCTGAAACTCCTAATAAGAATTCACTTAGAACAATCTGAAATATCTGGCATGTACATCCAATTCTACTCATCTATTGAGATATATAGACAAAACTACAACATCTAACCAGAACTCATTTAGAGCAGTCCCAAACATCTACAAACAACCCGAAACATCCAGTCAGAACTCACTCAAAGTAATCTCAAACATCTGGGAGGAAGAAATGTACTGCCCTTCAAGAGTACATGGCAAAAGGCTTCTACAGGCAATGCTAGGCAATGAGATGTGCGTCTGATAGAGAAATACACCGGCAGCCTCAATTAGCTTCTTAGAAGACACCAATGACCAAACCCAAGCATCTGGTAGAAAGACTCAACCGTTTGGTAAAATGGCGTCTATTTTAGGCTGAAGGGCGCAGAATGCCTCAATTAGCTTGTTAGAAGACACGTACACCTAAGCTTAAGCATATGATAGGAATATTCAACCGTTTGGTAAGATTCCATCTATACGCAACCTAAAGCATCTACATCAAGTCTGAAGGCATTTACGTTTGATCGCAGTAATCTGTTGAGATCTACAGAAATCCTGAAACTCCTAATAAGAATTCACTTAGAAAATTCTGAAATATTTGACACGTAGATTCAATTCTTCTCATCTATTGAGATATATAGTCAAAACTACAACATCTAACCAGAACTCATTTAGAGCAGTCCCAAACATCTACAAACAACCCGAAACATCTAGTCAGAACTCACATAGAGCAATATCAGACATGTAGGTAGAAACATCTAGTCAGAAGTCACTCAGACTAATCTCAAACATCTGGGCAGAAGAAATGTACTGCCCTTCAAGAGTACATGGCAAAAGGCTTCTACAGGCAATGCTAGGCAATGAGATGTGCGTCTGATAGAGAAATACACCGGCAGCCTCAATTAGCTTCTTAGAAGACACCAATGACCAAACCCAAGCATCTGGTAGAAAGACTCAACCGTTTGGTAAAATGGCGTCTATTTTAGGCTGAAGGGCGCAGAATGCCTCAATTAGCTTGTTAGAAGACACGTACACCTAAACTTAAGCATATGATAGGAATATTCAACCGTTTGGTAAGATGGCATCTATACGCAACCTAAAACATCGACATCATGTCTGAAGGCATTTACGTTTGATCGCAGTAATCTGTTGAGATCTACAGAAATCCCGAAACACCTAATAAGAACTCACTTAGAGCAATCTGAAACATCTGACACGCACATCCAATTCTACTCATCTATTGAGATATATAGACAAAACTACAGCATCTAACCAGAATTCATTTACAGCAGGCCCACACTTCTACAAACAACCCGAAACATCTAGTCAGAATTCACTCAGACTAATCTCAAACATCTGGGCAGAAGAAATGTAATGCCCTTCAAGAGTACATGGCAGAAGGCTTCTACAGGCAATGTTAAGCATCTGAACAGGGAAGTACACAGAATGCCTCAATTAGCTTGTTAGAAGACACGTACACCTAAGCTTAAGCATATGATAGGAATATTCAACCGTTTGGTAAGATTCCATCTATACGCAACCTAAAGCACCTACATCAAGTCTGAAGGCATTTACGTTTGATCGCTGTAATCTGTTGAGATCTACACAAATCCTGAAACTCCTAATAAGAATTCACTTAGAACAATCTGAAATATCTGACACGTACATTTAATTCTACTCAGCTATTGAGATATATAGACAAAACTACAACATCTAACCAGAATTCATTTAGAGCAGTCCCAAACATCTACAAACAACCCGAAACTTCTAGTCAGAACTCACTCACAGTAATCTCAAACATCTAGTCAGAACGCACTAAGAGTAATCTCTAGCATCTAGACTGGTGAAGTCTATTTCGAATCTCAGATACCTAACCAGACGAACTGTACAGGCAATGTTATACAATGGGAGAACACATCACACATCTCGTTAGAAGGCATCCACATCAAATTGTATTAATTTATTAAGATATCTAGATGAACTGCAGCATCTAGTCAAAACTCATTTAGAGCAGTCCCCGCCAGCCTAAAACATCTACTTCAAGTCTGAAGGCATTTACGTTTGATCGCTGTAATCTGTTGAGATCTACACAAATCCTGAAACTCCTAATAAGAATTCACTTAGAACAATCTGAAATATCTGGCATGTACATCCAATTCTACTCATCTATTGAGATATATAGACAAAACTACAACATCTAACCAGAATTCATTTACAGCAGGCCCAAACTTCTACAAACAACCCGAAACATCTAGTCAGAATTCACTCAGACTAATCTCAAACATCTGGGCAGAAGAAATGTAATGCCCTTCAAGAGTACATGGCAGAAGGCTTCTACAGGCAATGTTAAGCATCTGAACAGGGAAGTACACAGAATGCCTCAATTAGCTTGTTAGAAGACACGTACACCTAAGCTTAAGCATATGATAGGAATATTCAACCGTTTGGTAAGATTCCATCTATACGCAACCTAAAGCATCTACATCAAGTCTGAAGGCATTTACGTTTGATCGCTGTAATCTGTTGAGATCTACACAAATCCTGAAACTCCTAATAAGAATTCGCTTAGAACAATCTGAAATATCTGGCATGTACATCCAATTCTACTCATCTATTGAGATATATAGACAAAACTACAACACTTAACCAGAACTCATTTAGAGCAGTCCCAAACATGTACAAACAACCCGAAACATCCAGTCAGAACTCACTCAAAGTAATCTCAAACATCTGGGAGGAAGAAATGTACTGCCCTTCAAGAGTACATGGCAAAAGGCTTCTACAGGCAATGCTAGGCAATGAGATGTGCGTCTGATAGAGAAATACACCGGCAGCCTCAATTAGCTTCTTAGAAGACACCAATGACCAAACCCAAGCATCTGGTAGAAAGACTCAACCGTTTGGTAAAATGGCGTCTATTTTAGGCTGAAGGGCGCAGAATGCCTCAATTAGCTTGTTAGAAGACACGTACACCTAAACTTAAGCATATGATAGGAATATTCAACCGTTTGGTAAGATGGCATCTATACGCAACCTAAAACATCGACATCATGTCTGAAGGCATTTACGTTTGATCGCAGTAATCTGTTGAGATCTACAGAAATCCTGAAACTCCTAATAAGAATTCACTTAGAAAATTCTGAAATATTTGACACGTAGATTCAATTCTTCTCATCTATTGAGATATATAGTCAAAACTACAACATCTAACCAGAACTCATTTAGAGCAGTCCCAAACATCTACAAACAACCCGAAACATCTAGTCAGAACTCACATAGAGCAATATCAGACATGTAGGTAGAAACATCTAGTCAGAAGTCACTCAGACTAATCTCAAACATCTGGGCAGAAGAAATGTACTGCCCTTCAAGAGTACATGGCAAAAGGCTTCTACAGGCAATGCTAGGCAATGAGATGTGCGTCTGATAGAGAAATACACCGGCAGCCTCAATTAGCTTCTTAGAAGACACCAATGACCAAACCCAAGCATCTGGTAGAAAGACTCAACCGTTTGGTAAAATGGCGTCTATTTTAGGCTGAAGGGCGCAGAATGCCTCAATTAGCTTGTTAGAAGACACGTACACCTAAACTTAAGCATATGATAGGAATATTCAACCGTTTGGTAAGATGGCATCTATACGCAACCTAAAACATCGACATCATGTCTGAAGGCATTTACGTTTGATCGCTGTAATCTGTTGAGATCTACAGAAATCCTGAAACTCCTAATAAGAATTCACTTAGAGCAATCTGAAATATCTGGCATGTACATCCAATTCTACTCATCTATTTAGATATATAGACAAAACTACAACATCTAACCAGAACTCATTTAGAGCAGTCCCAAACTTCTGCAAACAACCCGAAACATCTAGTCAGAATTCACTCAGACTAATCTCAAACATCTGGGCAGAAGAAATGTAATGCCCTTCAAGAGTACATGGCAGAAGGCTTCTACAGGCAATGTTAAGCATCTGAACAGGGAAGTACACAGAATGCCTCAATTAGCTTGTTAGAAGACACGTACACCTAAGCTTAAGCATATGATAGGAATATTCAACCGTTTGGTAAGATTCCATCTATACGCAACCTAAAGCATCTACATCAAGTCTGAAGGCATTTACGTTTGATCGCTGTAATCTGTTGAGATCTACACAAATCCTGAAACTCCTAATAAGAATTCACTTAGAACAATCTGAAATATCTGACACGTACATTTAATTCTACTCAGCTATTGAGATATATAGACAAAACTACAACATCTAACCAGAATTCATTTAGAGCAGTCCCAAACATCTACAAACAACCCGAAACTTCTAGTCAGAACTCACTCACAGTAATCTCAAACATCTAGTCAGAACGCACTAAGAGTAATCTCTAGCATCTAGACTGGTGAAGTCTATTTCGAATCTCAGATACCTAACCAGACGAACTGTACAGGCAATGTTATACAATGAGAGAACACATCACACATCTCGTTAGAAGGCATCCACATCAAATTGTATTAATTTATTAAGATATCTAGATGAACTGCAGCATCTAGTCAAAACTCATTTAGAGCAGTCCCCGCCAGCCTAAAACATCTACTTCAAGTCTGAAGGCATTTACGTTTGATCGCTGTAATCTGTTGAGATCTACAGAAATCCTGAAACTCCTAATAAGAATTCACTTAGAACAATCTGAAATATCTGACATGTACATCCAATTCTACTCATCTATTGAGATATATAGACAAAACTACAGCATCTAACCAGAATTCATTTACAGCAGGCCCAAACTTCTACAAACAACCCGAAACATCTAGTCAGAATTCACTCAGACTAATCTCAAACATCTGGGCAGAAGAAATGTAATGCCCTTCAAGAGTACATGGCAGAAGGCTTCTACAGGCAATGTTAAGCATCTGAACAGGGAAGTACACAGAATGCCTCAATTAGCTTGTTAGAAGACACGTACACCTAAGCTTAAGCATATGATAGGAATATTCAACCGTTTGGTAAGATTCCATCTATACGCAACCTAAAGCATCTACATCAAGTCTGAAGGCATTTACGTTTGATCGCAGTAATCTGTTGAGATCTACAGAAATCCTGAAACTCCTAATAAGAATTCACTTAGAACAATCTGAAATATCTGGCATGTACATCCAATTCTACTCATCTATTGAGATATATAGACAAAACTACAACATCTAACCAGAACTCATTTAGAGCAGTCCCAAACATCTACAAACAACCCGAAACATCCAGTCAGAACTCACTCAAAGTAATCTCAAACATCTGGGAGGAAGAAATGTACTGCCAATCAAAAGTATATGGCAGAAGACTTCTACAGGCAATGTTACGCATCTGAATAGGGAAATACACAGAAAGCCTCAATTGGCTTGTTAGAAGACACATACATCTAAGATATACAGGCATCCTGAAACATCTAGTCAGAACGCACTTAGAGTAATCTCTAGCATCTAGACTGGTGAAGTCTATTTCGAATCTCAGATACCTAACCAGACGAACTGTACAGGCAATGTTATACAATGGGAGAACACATCACACATCTCGTTAGAAGGCATCCACATCAAATTGTATTAATTTATTAAGATATCTAGATGAACTGCAGCATCTAGTCAAAACTCATTTAGAGCAGTCCCCGCCAGCCTAAAACATCTACTTCAAGTCTGAAGGCATTTACGTTTGATCGCTGTAATCTGTTGAGATCTACACAAATCCTGAAACTCCTAATAAGAATTCACTTAGAACAATCTGAAATATCTGGCATGTACATCCAATTCTACTCATCTATTGAGATATATAGACAAAACTACAACATCTAACCAGAACTCATTTAGAGCAGTCCCAAACATCTACAAACAACCCGAAACATCCAGTCAGAACTCACTCAAAGTAATCTCAAACATCTGGGAGGAAGAAATGTACTGCCAATCAAAAGTATATGGCAGAAGACTTCTACAGGCAATGTTATGCATCTGAATAGGGAAATACACAGAAAGCCTCAATTGGCTTGTTAGAAGACACGTACATCTAAGATATACAGGCATTCTGAAACATCTAGTCAGAACGCACTAAGAGTAATCTCTAGCATCTAGACTGGTGAAGTCTATTTCGAATCTCAGATACCTAACCAGACGAACTGTACAGGCAATGTTATACAATGGGAGAACACATCACACATCTCGTTAGAAGGCATCCACATCAAATTGTATTAATTTATTAAGATATCTAGATGAACTGCAGCATCTAGTCAAAACTCATTTAGAGCAGTCCCCGCCAGCCTAAAACATCTACTTCAAGTCTGAAGGCATTTACGTTTGATCGCTGTAATCTGTTGAGATCTACACAAATCCTGAAACTCCTAATAAGAATTCACTTAGAACAATCTGAAATATCTGGCATGTACATCCAATTCTACTCATCTATTGAGATATATAGACAAAACTACAACATCTAACCAGAACTCATTTAGAGCAGTCCCAAACATCTACAAACAACCCGAAACATCCAGTCAGAACTCACTCAAAGTAATCTCAAACATCTGGGAGGAAGAAATGTACTGCCAATCAAAAGTATATGGCAGAAGACTTCTACAGGCAATGTTACGCATCTGAATAGGGAAATACACAGAAAGCCTCAATTGGCTTGTTAGAAGACACGTACATCTAAGATATACAGGCATTCTGAAACATCTAGTCAGAACGCACTAAGAGTAATCTCTAGCATCTAGACTGGTGAAGTCTATTTCGAATCTCAGATACCTAACCAGACGAACTGTACAGGCAATGTTATACAATGGGAGAACACATCACACATCTCGTTAGAAGGCATCCACATCAAATTGTATTAATTTATTAAGATATCTAGATGAACTGCAGCATCTAGTCAAAACTCATTTAGAGCAGTCCCCGCCAGCCTAAAACATCTACTTCAAGTCTGAAGGCATTTACGTTTGATCGCTGTAATCTGTTGAGATCTACACAAATCCTGAAACTCCTAATAAGAATTCACTTAGAACAATCTGAAATATCTGACACGTACATTTAATTCTACTCAGCTATTGAGATATATAGACAAAACTACAACATCTAACCAGAACTCATTTAGAGCAGTCCCAAACATCTACAAACAACCCGAAACATCTAGTCAGAACTCACATAGAGCAATATCAGACATGTAGGTAGAAACATCTAGTCAGAAGTCACTCAGACTAATCTCAAACATCTGGGCAGAAGAAATGTACTGCCCTTCAAGAGTACATGGCAAAAGGCTTCTACAGGCAATGCTAGGCAATGAGATGTGCGTCTGATAGAGAAATACACCGGCAGCCTCAATTAGCTTCTTAGAAGACACCAATGACCAAACCCAAGCATCTGGTAGAAAGACTCAACCGTTTGGTAAAATGGCGTCTATTTTAGGCTGAAGGGCGCAGAATGCCTCAATTAGCTTGTTAGAAGACACGTACACCTAAACTTAAGCATATGATAGGAATATTCAACCGTTTGGTAAGATGGCATCTATACGCAACCTAAAGCCTCTACATCAAGTCTGAAGGCATTTACGTTTGATCGCTGTAATCTGTTGAGATCAACAGAAATCCTGAAACTCCTAATAAGAATTCACTTAGAACAATCTGAAATATCTGGCATGTACATCCAATTCTACTCATCTATTGAGATATATAGACAAAACTACAACATCTAACCAGAACTCATTTAGAGCAGTCCCAAACATCTACAAACAACCCGAAACATCCAGTCAGAACAAACATCTGGGAGGAAGAAATGTACTGCCAATCAAAAGTATATGGCAGAAGACTTCTACAGGCAATGTTACGCATCTGAATAGGGAAATACACAGAAAGCCTCAATTGGCTTGTTAGAAGACACATACATCTAAGATATACAGGCATCCTGAAACATCTAGTCAGAACGCACTTAGAGTAATCTCTAGCATCTAGACTGGTGAAGTCTATTTCGAATCTCAGATACCTAACCAGACGAACTGTACAGGCAATGTTATACAATGAGAGAACACATCACACATCTCGTTAGAAGGCATCCACATCAAATTGTATTAATTTATTAAGATATCTAGATGAACTGCAGCATCTAGTCAAAACTCATTTAGAGCAGTCCCCGCCAGCCTAAAACATCTACTTCAAGTCTGAAGGCATTTACGTTTGATCGCAGTAATCTGTTGAGATCTACAGAAATCCTGAAACTCCTAATAAGAATTCACTTAGAACAATCTGAAATATCTGACACGTACATTTAATTCTACTCAGCTATTGAGATATATAGACAAAACTACCAGCATCTAACCAGAATTCATTTAGAGCAGGCCCAAACTTCTACAAGCCACCCGAAACTTCTAGTCAGAACTCACTCAGAGTAATCTCAAACATCTGGTCCTAAAACATCTGGTCAGAACGCCCTTAAAGCAATCTCTAGCATGTAGACAGATGAAATCCATTTCAAATCTCAGATACCTAGCCAGAGGACCAGTACAGGCAATATTAGGCAATGAGATGTGCGTCTGATAGAAAAATACACCGGTAGCTTCAATTAGCTTCTTAGAAGACATCAATGACCAACAAGCATCTAGTAGGAAGTTTTAACCGTTTGGTAAGATGGCATCTATACGCAACCTAAAACATCGACATCATGTCTGAAGGCATTTACGTTTGATCGCAGTAATCTGTTGAGATCTACAGAAATCCCGAAACACCTAATAAGAACTCACTTAGAGCAATCTGAAACATCTGACACGCACATCCAATTCTACTCATCTATTGAGATATATAGACAAAACTACAACATCTAACCAGAACTCATTTAGAGCAGTCCCAAACATCTACAAACAACCCGAAACTTCTAGTCAGAACTCACTCACAGTAATCTCAAACATCTAGTCAGAACGCACTAAGAGTACTCTCTAGCATCTAGACTGGTGAAGTTCATTTCCTGAATCTTGGGATACCCTAACTCAGGACGGAATCATAGGTAATGTTAGATAAATGGGAGAATATTATTCATATTATCTTGTTAGAATGGGCATCCACATCAAATTGTATTAATTTCTATTAAGATATCTAGAGAACTGTACATCTAGCCAAACTCATTTAGGAGCAGTCCCTGCCAGCCTAAAACATCTACTTCAAGTCTGAAGGCATTTACGTTTGATCGCTGTAATCTGTTGAGATCTACAGAAATCCTGAAACTCCTAATAAGAATTCACTTAGAAAATTCTGAAATATTTGACACGTAGATTCAATTCTTCTCATCTATTGAGATATATAGTCAAAACTACAACATCTAACCAGAACTCATTTAGAGCAGTCCCAAACATCTACAAAGGCAATGTTACGCATCTGAATAGGGAAATACACAGAAAGCCTCAATTGGCTTGTTAGAAGACACGTACATCTAAGATATTGGTATATTCTGAAACATCTAGTCAGAACGTACTTAGAGTAATCTCTAGCATCTAGACTGGTGAAGTTTATTTCGAATCTAGATACCTAACCAGACGAACTGTACAGGCAATGTTATACAATGGGAGAACACATCACACATCTCGTTAGAAGGCATCCACATCAAATTGTATTAATTTATTAAGATATCTAGATGAACTGCAGCATCTAGTCAAAACTCATTTAGAGCAGTCCCCGCCAGCCTAAAACATCTACTTCAAGTCTGAAGGCATTTACGTTTGATCGCTGTAATCTGTTGAGATCTACAGAAATCCTGAAACTCCTAATAAGAATTCACTTAGAAAATTCTGAAATATTTGACACGTAGATTCAATTCTTCTCATCTATTGAGATATATAGTCAAAACTACAACATCTAACCAGAACTCATTTAGAGCAGTCCCAAACATCTACAAACAACCCGAAACATCTAGTCAGAACTCACATAG
>JAQGDQ010000651.1:0-119227 GCA_030141605.1 Tubiluchus corallicola | reverse complement strand
CTGGGTCAGTTTTACAAAAGGCGAGGATACACTATCTGGGTCAGTTTTACAAAAGGCGAGGATACACTCTCTGGGTTAGTTTTACAAAAGGCGAGTATACACTCTCTGGATCAGTTTTACAAAAGGCGAGGATACACTATCTGGGTCAGTTTTACAAAAGGCGAGGATACACTATCTGGGTCAGTTTTACAAAAGGCGAGGATACACTCTCTGGGTTAGTTTTACAAAAGGCGAGGATACACTATCTGGGTCAGTTTTACAAAAGGCGAGGATACACTCTCTGGGTCAGTTTTACAAAAGGCGAGGATACACTATCTGGGTCAGTTTTACAAAAGGCGAGGATACACTATCTGGGTCAGTTTTACAAAAGGCGAGGATACACTCTCTGGGTTAGTTTTACAAAAGGCGAGGATACACTCTCTGGATCAGTTTTACAAAAGGCGAGTATACACTCTCTGGGTTAGTTTTACAAAAGGCGAGGATACACTCTCTGGATCAGTTTTACAAAAGGCGAGGATACACTATCTGGGTCAGTTTTACAAAAGGCGAGGATACACTATCTGGTTTTACAAAAGGCGAGTACACTCTGTGTCAGTTTTACAAAAGGCGAGAATACTTCTGGGTTAGTTTTCAAAAGGCGAGTATACACTCTCTGGGTTAGTTTTACAAAAGGCGAGTATACACTCTCTGGGTTATTTTACAAAGGCGAGGATACACTATCTGGGTCAGTTTTACAAAAGGCGAGGATACACTATCTGGGTCGTTTTACAAAAGGCGAGGATACACTATCTGGGTCAGTTTTACAAAAGGCGAGGATACACTCTCTGGGTTAGTTTTACAAAAGGCGAGTATACACTCTCTGGGTCAGTTTTACAAAAGGCGAGGATACACTCTCTGGATCAGTTTTACAAAAGGCGAGGACACACTCTCTGGATCAGTTTTACAAAAGGCGAGTATACACTCTCTGGGTTAGTTTTACAAAAGGCGAGGATACACTCTCTGGGTTAGTTTAACAAAAGGCGAGTATACACTCTCTGGGTTAGTTTTACAAAAGGCGAGGATACACTCTCTGGGTTAGTTTTACAAAAGGCGAGGATACACTATCTGGGTTAGTTTTACAAAAGGCGAGGATACACTCTCTGGGTTAGTTTTACAAAAGGCGAGGATACACTCTCTGGGTCAGTTTTACAAAAGGCGAGGATACACTCTCTGGATCAGTTTTACAAAAGGCGAGGATACACTCTCTGGGTCAGTTTTACAAAAGGCGAGGATACACTCTCTGGGTCAGTTTTACAAAAGGCGAGGATACACTATCTGGATCAGTTTTACAAAAGGCGAGGATACACTCTCTGGGTTAGTTTTACAAAAGGCGAGGATACACTCTCTGGGTTAGTTTTACAAAAGGCGAGGATACACTATCTGGGTTAGTTTTACAAAAGGCGAGTATACACTATCTGGGTTAGTTTTACAAAAGGCGAGGATACACTATCTGGGTTAGTTTTACAAAAGGCGACGATACACTATCTGGGTTAGTTTTACAAAAGGCGAGTATACACTATCTGGGTTAGTTTTACAAAAGGCGAGGATACACTCTCTGGGTCAGTTTTACAAAAGGCGAGGATATTTGTTTGTTTTAAAGGCGAGTATACACTTCTGGGTAGTTTTACAAAAGGCGAGGATACACTCTGTCAGTTTTACAAAAGGCGAGGATACACTATCTGGGTTAGTTTTACAAAAGGCGAGTATACACTCTCTGGATCAGTTTTACAAAAGGCGAGTATACACTATCTGGGTCAGTTTTACAAAAGGCGAATATACACTATCTGGGTTAGTTTTACAAAAGGCGAGGATACACTATCTGGGTTAGTTTTACAAAAGGCGAGTATACACTCTCTGGGTTAGTTTTACAAAAGGCGAGTATACACTCTGGGTTAGTTTTACAAAAGGCGAGGATACACTATCTGGGTTAGTTTTACAAAAGGCGAGTATACACTATCTGGGTCAGTTTTACAAAAGGCGACACTCTCTGGGTTAGTTTTACAAAAGGCGAGTATACACTCTCTGGGTCAGTTTTACAAAAGGCGAGGATACACTCTCTGGGTTAGTTTTACAAAAGGCGAGTATACACTCTCTGGGTTAGTTTTACAAAAGGCGAGTATACACTCTGGGTTAGTTTTACAAAAGGCGAGGATACACTATCTGGGTTAGTTTTACAAAAGGCGAGGATACACTCTAAGGGTTAGTTTTACAAAAGGCGAGGATACACTATCTGGGTTAGTTTTACAAAAGGCGAGTATACACTATCTGGGTTAGTTTTACAAAAGGCGAGGATACACTCTCTGGGTTAGTTTTACAAAAGGCGAGTATACACTCTCTGGGTTAGTTTTACAAAAGGCGAGGATACACTCTCTGGATCAGTTTTACAAAAGGCGAGGATACACTATCTGGGTCAGTTTTACAAAAGGCGAGGATACACTCTCTGGGTTAGTTTTACAAAAGGCGAGGATACACTCTCTGGATCAGTTTTACAAAAGGCGAGGATACACTATCTGGGTCAGTTTTACAAAAGGCGAGGATACACTATCTGGGTCAGTTTTACAAAAGGCGAGGATACACTATCTGGGTCAGTTTTACAAAAGGCGAGGATACACTCTCTGGGTTAGTTTTACAAAAGGCGAGTATACACTCTCTGGATCAGTTTTACAAAAGGCGAGGATATTTGGGTCGTTTTACAAAAGGCGAGGATACACTCTCTGGGTCAGTTTTACAAAAGGCGAGGATACACTCTCTGGGTCAGTTTTACAAAAGGCGAGGATACACTATCTGGGTTAGTTTTACAAAAGGCGAGGATACACTCTCTGGGTCAGTTTTACAAAAGGCGAGGATACACTATCTGGGTTAGTTTTACAAAAGGCGAGTATACACTCTCTGGGTTAGTTTTACAAAAGGCGAGGATACACTCTCTGGGTCAGTTTTACAAAAGGCGAGGATACACTCTTGGTAGTTTTACAAAAGGCGAGGATACACTATCTGGGTTAGTTTTACAAAAGGCGAGGATACACTATCTGGGTTAGTTTTACAAAAGGCGAGGATACACTCTCTGGGTTAGTTTTACAAAAGGCGAGTATACACTCTCTGGGTTAGTTTTACAAAAGGCGAGTATACACTCTCTGGGTCAGTTTTACAAAAGGCGAGGATACACTCTCTGGATCAGTTTTACAAAAGGCGAGGATACCTCTCTGGTAGTTTACAAAAGGCGAGATCCTTCTGGGTTAGTTTTACAAAAGGCGAGGATACACTCTCTGGGTTAGTTTTACAAAAGGCGAGTATACACTATCTGGGTCAGTTTTACAAAAGGCGAGGATACACTCTCTGGGTCAGTTTTACAAAAGGCGAGGATACACTCTCTGGGTCAGTTTTACAAAAGGCGAGTATACACTCTCTGGGTTAGTTTTACAAAAGGCGAGGATACACTCTCTGGATCAGTTTTACAAAAGGCGAGGATACACTATCTGGGTCAGTTTTACATTCTATTGAATTTTGAAAGTTTTGGCTGCTGAGGTGGATTCTAACAAATTAATGAAATTGTTTGTTATAATAGAGCTTGAAGGACTATTGCAGTCGCCCCATAAATATTCCAGATCGCTTGTTTTCTGTTTTTAGATTTTAAATTTAATGACAATTATATGCGCTGTGTTATTGTTCTGTACGCTCGAAGCACAATATTCCTTTGTAAAGGGATTTTGTCTCTAGTAAATGTCTCTTCCATCTGATTAAATCCGTCTGTTTGTTTATAGTGAAAATATGTAATGGTGGTTCAATCAACAAACATGTGTGGCTTCTTCAACCTGTGCATTCCTTGCAGTTTTTCAAATATGAAAACTATAAATATAAAAAATCGGATAAAGAATTAAAAATTATTCGGTACTCACACATGTCCTGGCGTTCTTTTGAAGTTTGCAATCTAGTTAATTTTAAACTAGCTACATCCTTTACGGTATACCGTAAACCATACATAAAATGTTTGGCTACACACTACCAGCACTCAGATCTGCATTACGTTAAATTTTGGTTTTGATAAAAAAAATTATGAAGTTCATGTATAAACACTTACCGGTATATGCTTGAGTAAATGTTTGCAATATAAGTGGTAATCCAGCTATAATGTGAAATACACAGATTGGTCTTGGGCGACCCCACCTACCAAAATGAAGAAAATTGTGAAGAAGAATGCTACACTAGCTCTGTTAGTTTACTAGGCTCGTGAACAGGAATACTACACTATCTCTATTAGTTTAGAGGGCTTATGAACAGGAATACTACTCTATTTCTATTAGTTTAGTAGGCTTATGAACAGGAATACTACATTAGCTCTGTTCGTTTAGTAGGCAGTAGTAATTTTTGAAGTTTGTGATATTAGTGTAGTAAAGTGTGATGTACAATAGCACCATCCATTAAGAAGAAACAAAACATTCACCTTGTTGAGTAGCTTGAGTTTAAATTTTGTCAAATTTTTGGAAGAATAAAATTGCCTTGCATAATTTTAATATTTAATTTTTAGTACTCCGATCCTCTGTCCTACTTCGGTTCAACACTTTCCACAAGTTTTTCCACTTTCCAAAACAAAATAGAAAGCTGTTTTGCAGGTCACAAGGAGAGAAACATTGCCTAATGCTGACATAGTGTCTAGGCCCTATAGATATCTATGTTACAGAGGCTTTTAATTAATAATTTTTACCATTTCAGTGCGTAATATCCAACAACATAAGCCGGTAGCTCGATGAGTCCTGCGTAAAAAAAGTTTAGATACATGTTACCTGCCCAAAGAGTTGCACCTAGAGATAATCCATAATAGATTAACGAATTGCAAAATCTGAAAACGCAGAAGAAAAACAGAATTTGTAAAATTTAAAATCTACTGTTCATGATGATGGTGATAATGAGTAAACCATTTGTCAATAAAACAAACTCAGGCGCTATTAATTTAGCTGCTGCAAAGCTAGTAAAGTATAGCGTGCTAAAAGAACGGTTGTGACCAGGTTCTCAAATGACGCCTCTCTCCTTAAAAATTTATTTAAAGTTTGCGCACCAGGAGCGTGCATGTTGTTTTGTTTTTTCCTATTTTACAACAACCCAAATCATTTCTATGCTTGTATCACCCCATCAACTTAGGTATTCGTCTTAATTCTTAAGGACAATGCTTGAGTTAGATATTTTTGATGCCAAGTTTAAATAAGAGATTACTTTGGAAGGCACACAGACAGGACAACTCGGCTGCCTTTGAGCAGAGCAAAATTAGAACACAAGTTTATTAGAAATTCGGCAAACAGACTTGATTGTTAGGCTGAAATATTACACCTGCTTCTAGAGACAGGAAAGTTTGTTACCTTCAAGCAAGTAACAGTAAATTGTTAGACCAAAAGGATTTGACTGAAGCCACAGGCTTCTAGTTCATTGGTAGATGTTAGTGTTCACCTGCTCATAAACTATTACCTTAACTGCGCGTTCAAAGGCCTGTATGTCCTGTCAATATGGGTGATGGCGGAAACTTCTAAGCATATATAACCGTAGAAAAACTCTGTTCAGGGTTTTTTTGCCTTCTGGCTTTCTATTGCTTGAATGTAACCATAACGAAGGTGGAGAGTTCAAAAATGAAATTAACATTCAAAAGCAAAACTGTGCGCGCGTATATATTACTCGTGTAGAGTGTGGTTAACAGCTCACATTTAAAAAAGGAGACCCTAACAATTATAGGCCAATTTCATTAGGCATGTTTTGCCTAAAAAGTCACGGAAACCTGTATGAAAAATGAATTATTGGAGTATCTCTTAGCAAATAATTTAGTCACTGAAGCCTAAATATTATACTGCCAACACGGCTTGGGATAAAGGTAAAAATTTAGATGTACATTGATTAAGCCAAAGCATTTGCCAGTGTTGTTCATTCTAAATTATTTGTTAAATTGCGTAGTTGTGGTGTCTCTGGCTATTTGTATGACTGGATCAAAAATTTTCTGTCCAATCGCACACAGCATCATGGCGGGTTCTGCTTTTTCACACTGGAAACCCGTAATCTTAGGTATCGTACAGGGTAGTGTTTTGGGGCCCCTGTTGTTTGTTTTATTTATTAATAATTTATCTGAAGTTCTTGATCCTGTTACTTGTATATGCTGATGAATTGAAAATGTAATCTTCATGTGCCTACCATTTATTATTGCGTTGTGCTATTGACCAATTAACAAGCTGGTCCTACTAATGGCAACTAAATATAGCTGCGCATAAGTGAGCTATGTTTCATTGAGGATTTGGCAATCCTGATCTTCAGTATTTTCTTGATGGCACCCTTCTTGCCCATAGTAACGAATGTAATGACTTGGGTATTACAGTATCATCCGATTTGAAATTTTCGACACATTGAAAAACCATAGTTTCTAAAGCATTTCGTATGGTAAATATGATTTTTTGGTGTTTATTGATTACTGCTTATAAAGTTGGAGTGCTGCTCATCAGTTTGGTCCCCGCAACGTATGCCATTAAAAAGGTCCAGGGATAATTTTCTCGTAGGCTGTACCAACGATGTCAGTTTAATTATGTTTTTATTTAGACAGACTGCCGGAGCTAACATTGTAGACACGCGAATTAAATCGGCTTGCCTATGATCTTAAGAATGGTATACAAAATTTGTCATAAAATGGCGGATTTAAATTTTGATGATTTTTTTCCAGTAGGCTTTAACCAATCACTTGTGTGGTCACACCTTTAAACCTTTAAAAAGTGCCGCTTGCGCCTGCTGATTCTTTCTCTAATACAATGTTAATAAATGTCAATAAATAAAAAAATAAAAATATATTACAGTATACTATATAAGCAGCGTATCTAAGCATATTTCTTAAAAAGTGACTTCTCTGGGATTTTGAATACCCTGTTCCATTTAGTGATTCGTTAAATTCAGATTGCACGAGAGATTCTCACTTTCAAGGACCCGTTTTACGAACAGTACCAGCGAGGAAATTCATCCAGAAATGACAATCAACCATGAAGACTCACTTAAATTCATTATCCATATCGGATATATATGTGTACTATTGATATCATAACTTGTCAACATGTTACTGCACTTTAATCTGACTTTAACATCAACTAGTGCGTTCAATTAGTGAGTATGCGTTGTTTTGGTTAGCTTTGCGCTGTATTCAGATATGAAAGAGTCGGCCACTGAGGTGAATTTTAACAAATTAATGCATTGGAGATAGTTATCTATAAGGACGACAATCTTATTAAGCTGTGTCGTGTCTGTCAATTTGTACTTGCGCGTGCAAATATGTACGTAGTATTTAACCATGAAACTTACGAGACAAAACACGCTAAAAAACTATATCGTCGTAGTTGTTTGTGTTTAATCACATCCCAAAATGTTTTCTTTGCTTTTTGTACAGTCACAGAATCATTATTTTTCGGCAATGTATAATCTGGCAGCTTTACACCGTTAACTGCAGCTGCTTTTTGTAGCACAGCTTTAGTAGAATCTTGTTCATTTCTTGACATGTACCAATGCGCCGATTCGGGTAATATTCTGAAACATTACAAACCTAGATAAAGTGTTCATATTCATATTATACAAAAACTCTTTTATGTGAAATCTCATTTTACATTTACATTTTCGGCAGTCTTGCAGTTGATTAACACTTTTTGGGCCCGAATGATTTTGTTTACTGAGAATTTAATTCACTGAATATTATAGTACATTGTGGCTTGACTGCATAACTTGATGTCTTTTATGCAGTAAATTTTCGAAAACTGATAGCTCACAGCCTTCACATTCTGCCATATGTTTTACAGCTGTCAGAGCATTTACTACTTTCCCATTAGATATTAAAGAAATATCCCTCATTTGCACGTGGCAAAGTGTTCGTTATTTTACGAAGCTGAATTTCTTTGTATCAGCAAAGTTGTTGGTATTCCTACTTAACTGTGATAGCATTACAGCCTTGAAAATGAAAGCAAGACACATGATTAAATGCCCAAGGCACATAATTTAATGCGGAATTGTCAGTTATTCTCAAACGTGTTTCAGAAATAACGCCATGAAAAAAAAATTTGTGGAAAATGCATGCACATGTATAAAGGCTTTGCTACATGTCACCAAGGCCGCCGCATAATGATAGAAGAATATACATGTTTAAGCGTAATTAGTAACAGATAACAGCTGTTTTCTCGTACATTGTATATTACATGTAAAAGTCTTATACCAGCATCACTTGTCAATGATTTGACTTATAATCGGGCTTATTCACTTGAGATCACAATTAACAAAATATAGTAGAATATATTATTACATAATTAGTTTCATAAAATTTACTTAGCTCTTCATTTATTAACCGTCTATATTATATATGTTGTGTTAGTGAATGAGGTGCTAAATAAATTTTAAGAAAAACTAATTATGTAGTTATATGTATATTAGTACTTATTTATCTATTTGTATTATATAAGTGTTAATAAGTATAATGCAAGCAGATTAGCAGTAGACGCGTTGCAACAAGTTTAAAATCAAAAGTTCGTTAACGTAAATAGCAACTTTTTTTGTTATAAGAATTTGCTGCTGCGAGAGTTACATTTGTTGAATTGAATTGTTGTAATGTTTTCCAAAAAACGGTATAAAACTTACACTATCATGGCAAATGATACAATAAATGGGACACTGATAGCAAGCTGCAAATGTTTCCAGTCTCTGATGTAGAATGCTAGCAGAGGCAGGGAACAATAACCAACTACCCAAAACACCCAGTAAGCTTGTCCAAAGAATGTACGTTGTTTAACAGTAAACCATTCCATTGCTAGAACAAAGCAGCAGAGTCCTCGTCCCTATAAGTATAACTACTACAATAAGTAATTATTTAATTAAATTCGTTTTAATTACTTGAAAAACGTGAAAAAAATTGGTGAATACGTGATGGTTGAGCAAAATAGCTGTAGTAGTACAGTGTTATTATTTGATAAATTCTAACTGCAAAAAATTATGTTTGTTTTGGAACTTATACAACATGCACATCTGACTTACCGCTAAAATCAATCCTAGTAAAAACCGCACAGCCATCAAGCCATAAACTGTATTTACGAGTATAAGAGCTGATCCAGTAATGCAAGCTCCCGTGTAGGAGACCAATATTACCAATCTCCTTCCATAATTATCTCCAATTATTGGCCACAAGAAAATGCCTACAATAGCTCCCACTAAATACATGGATGACGCTGTGTCAGCTAGGTAAGCTTTTCCACATACCAAATCCCACTAGAACAAAAAATAAAGTTTTTTTCCGCAACATATAGTCAAAGTAGGAAACTTGTTTAGACAATTTTTTTGGTTAATGAAAACCCAGTGAACAGACTAGGAAACAAACGAGAAAGCTGATTTAATGGGAAGAAAAGCTCTGCAAAGATGTACGTTACAAACTTTATTTGAGATTTAAGTCGTAAAAGGGCGGCCAGTGGTGAACATGTCCAGTATTGCGATGCTTTGTTTTTCTATTGTAGAATCAATTTCAATTTTTTTCTAGCAGATCTTTCCTTTATAATTCATTATCGGAATCAGATTTGATTTAATCTCTGTTTACTTCTATGTACTATGGGCAAAGCGGTTTCAAATATAGCGGGTCTATAGCAGGCCAAGGCTTTTGCGGCGTTCTTACTTTTTAGTTTTTTGGGTTCTGCACTTTCGCTCTATTACTAATGCGGACCATAAACACTTCACATAGGCTTACTTGAAAGTCTGAAAGAACTGGAACGAAATTAGTTCAAAATTATAGTTTATAATTGTGACAAAGTACAAAGAGACTCGAGTTGATTACGACATTGTCGTCACAAGTTAAAAAAATGAAATGCGAAAAGAAAGGCAACAATTTACAAATCGCCTCACAGAATTTGGGTACAAGTTAGCTTTACTTAAACACATTTACGCGGACTAGTGAAGGGCAATATAGGACACAATTTTACATAACTGTTTTTATTCGTTTTTCGGCTTTTTTCTACCCATTATTAAAAATCAATTGACGAGAAGCATTTTAGCAAACGACTTACTTCTGTTATAGCTGTTTGTACAAAATCGTCAGTGTAGTTGTATCCTAAAGGACAAGGAATTGTTTCTCCTCCGCTTTGCTGAGCGGAATAATTCACATAAACTTCACACTGTGACCACCGCCATTCACCGTCCTATAATAAAGCAGAAACGGTATGAACGTATAATAATAATAATAAGAAAAAGAAGAAGAAGAAGAACAACAACAATAATCTTTATTTAAAATCCAATTTAAATTCAACAGAAAATACAAGCCTGCCACGAGGTTTTTACCGTTAACCGCAAATAACAAAATATTAATGCCAGTGGCATCTCACTTTTTATGAAGTGGAACGACAGCAGCTTGCTTGAGTATATTTGGTAGGTTGCCACAACTAAACGAAAGGATAATATGTGGCTCAACGGTGAAGAAATCAAGTGTATAATGTCAGTGACAATACTTAGAGTTTGTAATTGTTATGACGTTATCAGGTGTAACGGGTTTTAGAAAAAACAATTTGTGAAACACCTCCTCCTAAATAGTCAGAATAACAAACAGTAGAAATTGTGATTTTCTTTAGCAATTTTGAGCCAGCCTAATACTTGCAAAATAAATATTAAACTTTTTCAACTACATATTGACCATTAGATTCAAACATGCCATTTTCATCCTTGAGTTTAATATGCTTGGTACACGATTACTCATAGTTTCTTTCATTGTGTCCCATGTTTTTCATGTGTTCATGTGGCGTTGTTTAGTGTGGTGTTTAAAGTGTTCCGGTATTGTCTGTAGAATTCTAAAGAGATAGTACTGTCTTTATTAAGAATTTGTCTGTAGATTTTCTTCTTGATTGTTACAGAGTTTAACAGGCATTTTAACCTTTGGCTTCTTTTATTCATTTGCCATTAACATTTTTCCGCTACACGCTTTGGATTTAACACGAGAGGAGCTAAAAATGTTTAGATCCTCTCGTGTAAGATCAGCTCTCGGTTAGTACTAATAACCATATGAAAACCAATTTTTGACAAATTCCACCTGTTTCACGCAGGTAGCCATTGTAACCAAGAAGTCACTGTAAACGATATCACACTGCAACCAAAAACGTCTACCAATGTACTCGGGGTGAAGTTTGATAGTGACTTGAATTTTGCTGAGAACAAAAATACATCTTTAAAAAGCGACTAAGTAATGCAGTGTAATGTAACCCATTACTCTACATTGCATTACTTTGCAATATTGCATTGCACTGCATTACATTACATTTAATTACACTTGTAGAACATATTGCAGAATCTTCAGCTTATGACTCTGTTTTCTAGTTTATATTTATTCTATTCTAATTTTAACATCATATTTTTAGTCACTCGATGTAACATAATGCGAATTTCAATCTTTGGATTTTTCTTTAATCCAAAGAAGTAACCAAATGTGTTTTTAGATGGTAGGATCATTTCTTGCAGCTTTTTAAAATTTATATTTGAATTTGAAAATTTGAACTTGGCTTTTAAGAAGTTTGAAATGTATGGAATTCACTTGTTAGCTCTAGCTCACAATAACTGACACAATGTTTACGTATATGGAAACTAGATTAATATTAGAATAATTATAAGAGAGTTTTTGAAGAAATGGTAGAATATGCGCTTCAGTATAAGACCAATCAGGTTCTCAAACAAAGCACGCACATGAATAACTTATTCATACAGTACGAAATTTAATGACATTTTTTCAATGAATGAATTAAATGTAAAATTCATTCGCCAAGTTAGCATAATTGCAGCACAAGAGTGTAGAGTTTGTTAAACTACCAACCTTGTCTTCCTGCCAAGGAATAGAGTCATTAGTAAGTGTCACACCAGACGGAAGGCAACACTTTATTTCATCAGACGGTGCATTGTAAAACGCAGGTACCAAGTTATGCCAAACAGAAACTATTTCACCCATCCCTGCCAGTAAGAAAACGCACAATTGAAATCTGTTAAAACTTCCAAAACTTAGAAGAACGTCTTCAACACTTACGGAGCGCGTAGTCTTCGTTGTCTTTACTTGATTACTCATACTTTTGATCGCGTTTTATAAACTATAACGACTTCCATTCATATAGGCAGAATGTGATGATACATACACAGCGTTTTGATCTATAAAAGCTATAAAGTCAGAGCAATTAGACATTGAATCTGCAGAATAGCTTTTGTTGTTTACGTGAAAATTCGCACAATGCTATTGCATACTTTCGTCTTATTAATATTGAACTGGCCATGGGTCGTCTTGTGTGCCCTTTATAATTTATTTTGTTTATTTACTTTATCTAAACAAGACGTCTGATCAAGATTTGTGTGCGACTACTGTGGATAGTGCTTGGAAGACTGCAGTATTATAGAAAATAAGACTTCTGAGGTTGGGTAGTTTTGTTATTTTTACACAGTTCACAAATCCTACTATTCAATTGTAACTGACAAAGTTTTACAAACATTACCACTATCTACACCAGCTCAACATCTTGAAGACCTTTCAACAACAGTCTTTGATACATTCAATTAAATTGTCCAAACTGTTCATATTTATTACTGATCAACTTATATCATCGATGTCATTACCAAACGTAATCACCATGGATAATTTAATAAAAAATAAACTTGCTCTAATGTCCTATGATTGCGCAGGTCTTTCTTCGTATAAACACAAATTCATCAAAGATGTATGTTTTAAAGACTTGAAGGTCAAGGAAAGGGGCACCTGAAGTAGGTTTCAGAAAAATCACCTTAAAAATTATAGTATTTTACAGCAACTTTATGCACGTGTTCGCGTTGAAAGGAATTTTAGTTTGTTTTCATTTTAAATCTCCCGCAATATTGTTCCGACGGCGCCATTACATCACGTCACTACGCCAAGTAAATCAGGGGAAGGAAAGGCAAAGTTGAATTATGACCCAAAAAACTTTTTAAACTTATTGACAAGATACAGTAATTTAAAATTTTACTTAAGTAGCAGCATGTATTCTACGGCTACTATCGTCGGCCTCCGTCCGTCTATGAAGACGATGGGTTGCGCCATAAAGTGGAGCTGGAGCAGCGTCTGCTGTGGCTGTAGAACCCGATCCTGGAATGGCAGTCTCTGCCGCAGTCCCCACAGGTGAAAACGGGGTCATTGAGAGAACTAGTTGATGCTTTACTTCCCAGTCTCTTTTGACGTTGTCTCTCATGCCTGTCCTCCTCAGCCTTCTTAATGCCCTCGCTGACTGCTTGTCTCCAAGCTGGCCGGTCATCTGCCTTGGTTTCCCATGAACTGACGTCTATGTGAGTGCCTTTGAGGTCTCTCTTGCAGACATCAGAGAACCTCAGGCGAGGCCGACCGGTCGGACGCGTGCCTTCCTCGAGTTGGCCGTACAGCATATCCTTTGGAAGACGACCCTTGTCCATGCGTCTGACATGACCTACCCAGCGTAGACGCCTCTGACTCAGCATAGCAAAGATTGATGTTGTCTTGGCCTTGCTGAGGACCTCGCGGTTGGTAATTCTGTCTTCCCACCTAATGTCAAGTAGCCGACGCAGGCACCTCATGTGGTAGGAGTTGAGTCTGGTCTCCTGTCTTGTGTAGGTAGCCCATGTCTCGCTGCCATATAGGAGGTTGCTGATAACACAAGCATTGTAGACTTTCAACTTTGTGCTGAGAGTAAGGTTTTTGTTTTCCCTAGCTCTCTTTGTCAGCTTGGACATGACTCCTGTTGCTTTTCCAATGCGAGCATTTATCTCAGCATCAAGGGACAGGTTCTGTGAGATGGTCGAGCCCAAGTATTTGAAGTTGTCTACAGTGGCCAGCTGCGAGTTGTTGATTGAGATGGAGGGGGGTATTGGAGAATCCTGAGCCATTATCTCCGTCTTCTTGGTACTGATTGTGAGGGCAAACTCTCTGCAAGCATTGGAGAAGCGGTCCATAAGGCGTTGTAGACCGTCGTGGGTATGGCTTGCTAGAGCTGCATCATCAGCAAACAGCATTTCTCTGAGGAGCACACGTGTAATCTTAGACTTAGCCCTCAGTCCGGCTAGGTTAAAGAGCTTGCCATCATGTCTGGTATGAATGTAGACTCCATCGGATGAAGAGTCGAAGGCATGGTACAGGAGGAGAGAGAAGAAGATGCCGAAGAGTGTGGGGGCGAGCACGCATCCTTGCTTTACACCGCTGTGAATGTTAAAAGGTTCTGATGTATCTCCATCAAAGCTGACGGTTCCTTTCATATCTGTGTGGAAGGACTTGATTAAACTTAGAAGCTTCGGTGGGCAGCCTATACGTTGGAGAAGACTGAATAATCCGCTGCGGCTGACCAGGTCGAACGCATTGGTGAGGTCAACAAAAGCTAAGTACAGAGGTTGACGCTGTTCCCTGCATTTTTCTTGAAGTTGTCTCACAGAGAATATCATGTCGATTGTTGAGCGGCCTGATCTAAAGCCACACTGAGACTCTGGATAAACTCGTTCAGCAAGGGCCTGCAGTCTCGTCAGCATAACACGTGCGAACACCTTGCCTACAATGCTTAGTAGAGATATTCCACGGTAGTTGTTGCAGTCCGAGCGGTCACCTTTGTTTTTGTAGAGGGTTACTATCTTGGAGTCCCTCATGTCCTGTGGTACTTTCCCTTCTTTCCAGCATAGGCAGAGTAGCTCATGAAGATGCGGCAGCAGGCCCGATTTTCCTTCTTTTATCACCTCTGGAGGTATTGCATCGTTTCCAGGTGCCTTACCACTTGATAGTGCATTTATAGCCTTTTCGAGGTCTTCGAGAGTGGGCTCAGCATCAAGGTGAGTCATAGTTGGGAGCTCGGGAATACTGTTGAGGGCATCTTCAGATACGGTGTTTTCAGTTGAGTAGAGCTCTAGGTAGTGCTCAACCCATCTTTCCATCTGCTTGCTGCGATCAGTGATTATATTTCCTTCTTTGGACTTGAGGGGGCTGTTTTCTTTGTAGTTGGACCAGTGGCTTGCTTGATACCTTCATACATGGCTCTTATGTTGCCAGTTGAGGATGCCTGTTCAATCTTGTCGCACAAGTCCAGCCAGTAGTTGTTTGCACATACCCTTGCCATTTCCTGGCTTTCAGCTCTGGCTTTGCGTAGAAGTCTGAGATTTTCGTGTGTGGGATGCTGTTTCCACTTGATCAGAGCTTGTCTTGTGGCTTCGATAAGCGGCTCCAGTGTTTGTAGATTTGCTTCGAACCAGTCTTTGTTCGGTTTTGTTTTTTTGCCATATGAATCAATGGCGTAGGCATGGATCTTTTTGCTAAGAAATGACCATCTGGCTTCTGCTGACGTGTCTTCATCAGTGCCGGGGATAGTGCTTACAGATGCGACAAAGTGGCTTGTTCTCTGTGCATCCTTTGTACGAGCAGTGTTTATCTTGGGCAAACCTTTTGGCTTGGCATAATGAACTGTCCGAGGATTCAACACAATTCTGCTGATGACAATGGAGTGATCGGTGTCACAGTCTGCACTATGATAACTTCTTGTGTTGTGTACATTCAGTAGGTTAGCTCTTTTTGTGATGATGAGATCCAGTTGGTGCCAATGTTGGGAGCGTGGATGCATCCATGAAACTTTATGCCTGTCCTTGTTTGGAAAGTAGGTATTTGTAATGCAGAGCAGTCGGTTGCAGCAGAGTTCAAGCAGCCTTTGTCCATTTTCATTTAGTTTGCCTACTCCATGGTGTCCAATACATTGTGGCCAATTATCGTGCAAGGCACCCACTCTGGCGTTCAAATCCCCGAGTAGGTACAGCTGTTTTAGGTAGCCTCCCAATCAGAGCATCAAGTGCTTCGTAGAATGCATCCTTCTCAGCAGGGCTTGAGGTGAGGGTAGGGGCATAGCATGCTATGAGATTTACCGGGCCTGTACCAGAGTTTACTTTGATGCATAGTAGACGTTCTGTGCCACCAGAAGGTGGTTGTACCATTGATATGAGTGATGTCTTAACTGCAAATCCCACTCCATGATCACGCCGCTCATCTTGTCCCTTTCCTTGCCAGAAGAACGTATAGTTTTTCTCCTGTAATGTTCCATCATCAGCCAGTGTTGTCTCTTGGAGGGCTGCTATGTCTACATTGAGCCTCTCTAGTTTGGAGTCAATCATAGCTGTTTTGCGTGTGTCGCTGATCTGTTGAAGATCGCTTGATAGTCCTGGCATCATTGTTCTTACGTTCCAGCTTGCTATTCGAAGTGCTGGCAACTTCTTTTTCCTGTTTATTTTCCTGGGTGAACTGTTTTCAGTCTGCTTGTCTGACGTACATCATAAGCTCCTTGCACCCCCAAGAAGCAGACAGACCGTGGTGGATCAACACCTAATTGGCTGGGGGCTGCCCAACTTAAGGCGGACGGTAGCTGATCAGTGGGGCTCGAATACCCCTCCCACCGTCGGAGACAACCCGTGGCGCCCTACTCTTCGCCAAATGAGCGTGGGCTTATAACCCGTAACTGCTGCCTCCCGTGTTGTGCCTTTATGTGTGACACAAAGATGGAGTGTCCTCTCCATGACGCAATGCCTGGGCGAAAACTATGGAGATCCTGGGCTGCCCGAACGTCAAGACCCCCCTCTTGACCGCCCTGATGTTGTCCAGAGGAATGCAGAGCAATACATCTGGCATCAGCTTGGTTGCAGGAGTTGCCAGGAAGATGATCGGTAATCTTGTCACCCTGCCTACGGGGCTCCACTCCGATATTTCTGTCGGGGTTGTTCCCTTTAGCCTAGTGCATACTCACAAGGCAGTGAGGCTATTTGCCCATAGCTGGGGGTCAAGTTAGTGGGTACCAGGGCATGTCCGCACGCCGGCGGGCCTGCATACCGCACCTCTTGGGGCTGACCTCCTCCGAGCCCTCACAGTTCAGCCTGGGGGCGCAAGGTACCCAGTTGCCCGTATGTCGCCACGGGGAGGCACTGTGTAGGACTTGTCTATGAGAGGCTATCACACACTGAAGTGTGGGGCAGGGAAGACTGACGCAATCTGCTTCCTTTTCGGCCAATACAGCCTAGCCAGTTGCGCATCAATAGACCATTTTGACTACAGATACGGCTACTATATCACGTTGAAAACACCGGTTCTCGTCTGATCACCGAAGTTAAGCAACATAGAGCCTGGTTAGTACTTGGATGGGTGACCGCCTAGGAATTCCAGGTGCTGTAGGCCTGAGGGATGCCCACACTGTATTTCGACACTAGGCGGAGGAGCTGCACAAGCAGCCAACGGCTAGTGGGCAGAGGAGGTCAAGTGACACAACGGTCATGTGTAAAGGAGTAAACCTTCCAAATCAGGAGTGGAGCCCCGAAGGCGGACCAGTGCAGCATGCTCACTGACTCTGGCAGCTCCTGCAGCCAACCTGGTGCCAAACGTATCACTCCGCTTTCTTTTGGACTACACCAGGGAGGAAGAGAAGGGGTTCCTGTTGTCTGGGCAACTCAGGATTTCAATACACCTTGCCCAGGCGTGCGTCTTGGAGAAGCCACTCCAGTTGGTTCAAGGATCGGACAGCCCAGCCACAGTCGATGCTGATGCTCCATCAATGTGATCAATAACTGACTCTCTTGGCGCACAGTCCATTGTCTTCCGAGACAGAAGGATGCCAACAACAACGTATGCTACGATTGCTCTGATTATTTTTTTAAACTTCACTTCATGTTATCAAAACTTGTTTCAAACGACCTACCATTAAAATGGCTGAGCCTAACGGTCATCGCAGGAGTTTAAATTACACGTTTTATACAGCGTTTCGACCGATGCAAGCCATGTGTGACGCCATGTCTATAAGTTACGTGCTCTGAGTCTCAATGTCATGAAAGGCAGGCACGACCGCCCTATAGACGAGGTGTAATACATGGTTCTGGGGTTCCATAGAGTTAGATAATTTACTATTAGAATCCTGGAGTCGGGCTAAGGCTTTGTTGTTTCATACGGGGGCACGCGGAACCCGAGCCTAGGAGTCTTAATGAGCTAGTAATATTCGATGGTAGATAGAATACCAAACCAACTATTAAGCTGTATATAACAAAATTTAATTGATTACTACTTTAACCAGGAGAAAAGAAATAGTTAACAATAACAATTAATCACAGTACAGCAAATATATTCTCTAGTCTAATAATAGAGAAGGGAGGTGTTAGTGGGGGTAGCACGTGCAAATGATGACGCACTCTCGATGACGGCAATCCAACGATGACCATATAGAAACGGAATTATGCTAGCTAGCAAACGCTGAGCAAAAGTACAAAAGTCTTGTCTTACCAGACACTCCATGAACATTGTGTGAAACTGCAGCTGCTAACCTGTGGGGTAACATCCATGGATTTACCAACTATGGTTTGCTCTACCAACAATGGACTGTCCACCATGAACTTTAGCGTGACTTCAGGTTTGAACGAATCCTCAGACAATGACGGTAACGGTAACCACCTCATCAAATCAAGACAACGTACTCGACAAAGACCCGTTAGCACTGTAAGCAATGGCTGTTGACAAAAGAAATAGTGACGTCTACTGCACTATAACATCGACGATGCTATTCGACATTTTTGACTGTCTTTTCACAGACATGTGAAAATCAGACGATGGTCATTTTACGTGACCTAGGCCTTTCAACAACGGCCGACTGACTGCCAGGTTGCACGTCTCAGACTATAGCTGTAACGTATGTATCATGTACACTTCATACCTGTACGGGTTTCACACATTTGAAATAAGCCGCGACTATTGCAGGTATTGCAGAACACAACCACATGACGAGGGGGGTGTTAGTAGGACTCCTACACTACTACACTAATTACGCTAACAATACAGTACTACTATAGTGACTAATTTAATGTAAGCAAATTACACTAGCAAGTGCTACCGCTATCACTATAAAGAACTTGACTGTGAAATGAAAAGGTGACAAACAAGTAAACAAAAATATCGTAAATAATAGATGGTTTGTCACACCATGCATCGAAATTTTCTTAAGCTTTATGTAAGTGGAGGGTTTTCTTGTGCTTTAAATGCCGACATGTGCCTTGTACAAGAGCATGGCTTCACAATAATGAACTATCAAAACTAAATGTGTGTAGTGATGAATACGAATTTACTGGCTCAAGCTGCATGAACAATGATCAAATACTCCTTGGAAGACCCTATGGCGGGATCATATGGAAAAAGCAATTAAGCGGGCATATTACACCGATTAACTGGAATTGTAATAGATTATCTGCTGTTGAAATAAAGAGTTCCAAAACAGAACTCTACTAGACAACAACCTCTCAGAGATTAATCAACATGTAGGCATCAGTGCAGTACGTTGTACAGATATCAGTACTTGCAATTGTATTGATACAAAAAATAGTTATTGTGGTTCCGTTATACATTCCTGTCTGGCAGCCAGCAAACAGTCATACCAACAACAACACTGATGAACACTAAAGACGTCCGCCCTCGCATAGCTGTTTGGAATCAGTATGTAGAGCATCTCCGATGGCAAGCTCTTTATTGGCATCAGCTTTGGTGCACTAATGGCAGACCAAAAGAGGGTGTTATCGCCACCCTAAGGAAAAACACACGTCTCATATATCGTCGTGCTATACGACACATTAACAAGAACCAAACTACAACACGAAACCAGAATATGGCTACCGCGCTTACTGAATGTAACACAAGACGTTTCTGGGAAGAAATCAAAAACTACGTAATAAAACTGTTAGTAATAGTATTGATGGCAAAGATAATCCAAAAGATATCGCTAATGACATTGCTCGTGGTTACTAGACATTATATAACAGCGTTGGCACAAGCTATGAAGAAATAAACAATTTATGTAACAAACTACGCTACGGAGAAGAACAGTGCAATGAATTTTCAGTACCAATAAGTGACATAACTTCTGTTGTCTCTAAGCTCAAACCAGGCAAACTGAACAGCTCGCTAGGTCTGTCCAGCGATCATGTTATAAATGGTTCAAGAATGTTAAACATTCATTTAACATTCCTGGTGATTGCTATGCTATGACATGGCTATTGTCCAGAGCAAGTACCTGTGTGACCATCACGCTTAGAGTAAAAGATCCCCGTAAGAAGCTAAATGAAAAATCAAACTACAGAGGTATTGCCCTGACGTCATGCTTATGGAAACTCGTAGACTGAATCATCCATAATAAATTTCGAGACAATTTTAAAAGCTGCGATTTGCCTACAAGAAAAGCTGCTCTGTAGCTCTTTGTGCAGATCTTTGTACATTAATGTTGAAAGAAACTGCAAGCTGTTATATGGTCAAAAATTCGCACGTGTACTGCTGCCTTATCGACTTTTCAAAAGCGTTTGACCGCGTAAACATTGTAAAGCTGTTTTCAAAACTGAAAGAAAACTGTAATCTTCCAAATCACGTTCTTGCTTTAATGTTACGTACTTATTTAAATCAAAACGTATCTATTCAGTGGAACAATACTAAGTCATTCTCTTTTACGACAACCAATGGAATACGCCAAGGTAGTGTTCTGTCTGGAATTTTGTTCACCATATGTATAGGTGACTTGCTTATGTCTCTTGGTGAGCAAAGGCTTGGATGTCACTTGCTGAACAGTTTCACTGGAGTTCTAGAGTATGCGGATGATGTAACCGTCTGCGACCTGCGTTAAATCAATGGTCAGTATATGCATCCAGTATGCTGATCAGCATGATGTGATTCTTAACTCCAGTAAAACAAAGTGTATTTTATTTACTACCAGCCAGAGCTTAATTAACTTACCTAGAATTAAAGCTAATGGTACAGCGTTAAATTGGACCGATGAAGTGGGTCATCTGGGTCACAAACTAACAACGAACCTTAATGAAATTAGTGATGTTGTAAGATGTAAAAAGATTTTATTTCGTCTGTTAACGCTATTTTGTGTTCCTTTAAGTTAGTAACAGATAAACGAGTAATGTTTAAATTGTTTCATGCTTACTGCTGCTCCTTCTATGGATGTTCAATTAACGACTTATCAAAGAACTGTAGGTCGACGTTATTTACTGAATATAGAAAAGCATTGAGGCGAATCTTAAACTTGCAGATTCTCAATCCAGCATGACATTGTGTATTGCTGATACATTTCTTCTAGATATACTCTTCCATAAGCTAATTTTGAAGCTCTATTGTAACATAAATTTATCTGTTAATCTAGTTCTTTGCTCATTGGTTGTATTAAATAACCATACTAGTACAAGTATACTCGGCAGAAACCGTATTAGCACACGTGAACCACCATACTTATGCTTATAGACCTGTCGACATAATAGCGTACATTCTGTCCTGGAGTTTGCATAATGAATATGTAATTGAAGGTTTCACAGTTAATGATATTAATGAAATGCTGTATTTGCTACTAACAACACAATGTATATACCAATGTAAATAGCATTACTTACCCTATTATATATATTACATGCAATGCAGTCATTATGTGTGAATAAAGATGACATATATTATTATACTCACAGGGATTAAATTACCTAATCTCTTGTTCAGCTAACATATATAACTCTAGCTTAATTATCGCAACTCAGTTTGTTTTACATCAAGCTCAGGAACTGTTGTTAAAAAATAAACTTCTTATCAGGAGGTAATTCTGGACTTGAATAAATGAGCTAAAATCGGTAGTCGGTACAATTGTCCAAAACACAACACAAACCTCACCACAAACACTTTCTCTCAAGGACTAAATTTAAATTGTTTACTGTTTACTGCTAGTGATGACAGCACAACAAAATGTCAATCCAAAAAAGAGGGTTATCCAGTTCCAGCCAGAGGGTTATTACTACCTTGAACCGCTTAACTAAGGAAGCGGTGAACTCTCCCAATGTTAATGCTCTCAAAAGTCACTTGAAGGAGTTCTTACAGAAGAGGGGGAGGGGACACAACACAAGATTATCTAAGATTACAGCGTCAGTTAACGTTGCCATCAATTACATTGTGATTTAGATGAAGTTTGTGCTCTTCAGTATTTACTGTATTTACTCACTTTCAGTAAGTATCACAAAATAATTGACATTTACGAAATTTCAGCAAGCCATTGAGGAGCCATCTTCACAATAACATGCAACCTTTGTGTGAAAATAAGTGAGTTGAGTATAATTTTGTAATGAGGTTATAGATGCCTCACACACAAGAAAACATTTAAGGTTATTTATTACGATACGATTAATGTAAAACTGGTAGGTTCGTTTTGGAGAGCAACAGCAAAACAGGAAATGTGTTCAAAATAAGTCTTTATACTGGTTTTTCTAAAGTGTATGATAAAATACATTATCATATAACATTACATTCAAAAAGAGCTAAAAGTACAACAACATGAAAATAGAAAACTAGCTAATCTCCTTTAAAAACTTTGCCAATCCTAGGCTGTTTTGTCCGCTAAGATAACTATGGTCTGGCAATGTTATTTCCACATCAGGTTGTTTCCACTTCTAGTCACAGGAGCCGTGTATATGAACATTAAAATGTGATAAGCGGATTGGGATTATAACCACGAAGCAAGTTCATCGGATCTTGTCGTTTAATATACGCACTGTTCTCTCCTGCCGGATTGTATGGATCGAAATCTGAAAAGTTTCATAATAAACACGATTACATACTAACTTCTGGGAATAGCGATCGGCTATTGCAATGCTGTACTTGAACTAACTTGAAATCAGAGCAATTGCTTAGCTGAGAAAATTGAAGATCAAAATCGCAAAAATGATTTAAAATTAAAAGATGCTCATACGAGTTAACTGTGATATAAAGTTTTACTATACAATTGAAGATGGGAGAACCACACTCATTGCTTCTTCACACGTATTTTGGAAAATATAATGCACACCAGCAAATTGTTGTTGTTGTTGTTTCTATTCTTGAACTTTACTATTGCATTGCTATTTTTGTTTTACAGAACTTATTTTAAGTAAACAAACAGTTCTAGTGTTAATTGTTATTTCTTGTTAACTTTCAATATCTAGAGTTAGCATGCTTTTGGCTTAAATATTAATAGCTTAAGTTTTAAAGTTAAAGATTGAAAGATAAAAATTAATTTTCCCTGTAAAAATACAGAAAATTCACGTAGTACATATAACGTTATTTCCCCCTAAAGTTTAATAAGGACACATAAATTGTCCCAAAGGATTGTGTAATTTGGTGTAATTTTTCAGTGGAGCTTTTCATTGATTTTGTATTTACAGTTTCATTTGCTGATGCCTCGGTAAAAGAAATATTTTCTCGATTTAAAATTCTCTTTATAGAAGACAAAAACAATTTTTGTTCATCAACGCGAGTGCGTGCAGCATTTTAAAGTTGGAAAAGATCTTCGAAATCTATATCCCCGAGGGAATACATAATTTTATATTGTTACGGGGGAAAGCCTTTCATTTTCGACCCCCCCCTTTCTACATTGAAAGGGTTCGATCCATTACGAAGCCATTGCACATCAGCATTGCACAGCGGCCATAAGTAGCTGGTATGAAATGGCCTCGTAGGTTCAGTCAGCAGACGAACTGGTGCGCTTACCACTTAAGCACCTGTTCCGTAGTCATGATCAGCATGAGGAATGCAGGAAATGATTCTGGCTAGTTTTCATCTTAATTTTCTTTTTTTATTTTTTTTTCTATTTACACATCTACAACATTTGTCAACAACATGGTTTGGCTGATCCAGATTTGGACCCTGGACCTGTTGGCCGCCTCCGCAACAATATACATGCAAATGCATACTTTATATACTGTAAATCAATTATTAGCCTTCTGTATTCAATGGTATCTAGCTAGGTCTAATAATTGTAACCTTGCTACATAATTTCTCAGCATGTAAGGCATTTCAATGACGACATCATCAGATGAGATGTTTGCATGACTAATTTGCCGTAAATATACATTGTAATTTAAATATGTTCTAAAGACGTTATCGATGGACTTTTTATTCATTATTAGACTTCTTTTTAACTGCAAACATTAATATCTGTCCGTGTCTCTCGTGTACACCCACTTACACTGACACTGTGATAAGGGCATCCGTAATGAGTGCCGAAATATTTGTATTTTAATCAACAAATCATCCATTGACGATTTATCTCTGTTTAATGTTCTACAGAAAAATGGATATCAAGTCATCCAGTATCAAAATCTATTTCAGCGTTAATGTTAGATGCTGAGGACTTGCTGGACCGGAAAAAGTAGACAGGAAAGTAAACAGGAAAATGTGCTTCAGAATTTAAGTAAAAGACAGACGTAAGTAAAAACAAGGAGATCTAGCATATATATTTTTTTTGAAACTGTAATTATAGTTTAGTTTACTGACGAACAACACAATACAATATACAAGATAATGTACATAAAGAATCACACAAAGCATCCCAACACTTGGGTACAATCATTAGTTCATCAGAAATACAGATTTTTCCTGTACGGTAAGATTAATAAAGTTTGCGAAAACAGGCTTTGTCTTAAATCATTATAATAGTTAATTCAAGAACTAAATGCTTTTCGTCATGAATTTTTTGATCTTTCGACAATGGCATAGTCTGTTGTTAAATGGGATTTTAAATTTTGTGTGTCGGCCTTTTTCAATAAGGAGGTTGTGTGAGCTAATACGCAACTTTGTAAAGTTTGCTCTTTTAATGGGATTTCTTATTAGCAACAAATATTTTTCTTCCACGAACTCGTTTTTAAACTTGAAATAAGTTCGTAACTTGAGAAGAACAGAGTATTCCCCAATACCGAGAACGAATTTGCATAACTCAATATTTATTACTTCGGCGAGTAAGTCGTCATATACATTTTCGATACATACCGTATTGTTATTATGATTTTTCGTTTGTTAAAGGAGAATAGCGCCCAAGATTCAGCTGAGCACAAGACTATATGGTGCATGCATAATTAAGAGGCGTCCTATGCGTGCATACAACGCACTATTTCAGCAGTGACACACACTTAATTGAAACAGGAATTCAAAGAGATCGTTCAGCAAAATTTCAACGTTTTTAGTGAGACTTTATCAGAGGATATGCTAAATGTTCGATTGTAATAAAAATGACCAGGCACATGTAAAACAATACCGATTTTCACTGAACGCTCCATGGAATTTGGATAAGTTCGTTAGCTAACTCCAGTCGGCGAGTCAAGTTAAATGATTATGATGCGCACATAATTTATTCTATTTAAACTGGTCCAACACAGTTGGTACTGTGCCAGTGTTTTCGCTTTGTTCACGATTTAGTTCTTACCTTCTTGAAGTCGTTTTTTCGTTTTTGATAGCAGTTTCTTACGTAAACCACCATTCTTCCTTTCGCAAGTTTCTCCAGTGAAGCCAGTTGGGCAACGGCATAGATAAGTTGGATTCTGTTGTAAAGTAATGAAAAGTTGTCAAATGTCTCAAATAAACGATTTTCCTCATTCAATTCCAATAATACAGCCTACTGGCCTGTCTACACGATACCTATCCAGATCAAGTAGCTGTAATTAATTATTTTTTATTAAAGCTTTAATGACCCATTATAATTTCTAACTCTTACAGTATTTTTAAGAATCATCGCTTCAATAATTAAACGTAATTATGCAGTAGTATATGGTATTGCAATTAAAACCAATTGACTTTCACTTTAATTCAGTGTTTTGTGTGTAGCTTTTAAAATGAAAGAAGCAGAAGTAGACACCGCAAGTTTACATTAGCATTTTGTTGCTATAACATTTTATTTCAGAAATATCTAGTGCATCAAACAAACAGTGTGTATGTGTGTGTGTGTGTGTGTGTGTGTGTGTGTGTGTGTGTGTGCGTGCGTGCGTGCGTGTGTAGGTCAAGATCAGAAGAGGGAACTAGTTTAACTATAGTTTACCCACGAGAAGCATTATGCGTAACGTTGTAAATACCTTCTTATACATACCCCAAAAATTGCAATATTATAACACGAACCACCGTTTTTGCATGGTTGAGGAACACAAGCTATGTTGGGATATTCACAGTTTATTCCTTTAAAACCATATGGACAAGTACAAGTGTATGTTGGATTCGGTGGTATACCGCCCCTGTAATTCATAACAAAGATAAATAATTAATATTGTTGTAAATTTTATTAATGTTTATTTATAAAACAGAGTTCAAAAATTGTTTATCCGCTGTGTAACTGTGTTGTATTATATTGACTACCTGTAATGCTACGTGTACATGCATACTATAAGATGAGTAGTTAATTTATTCCAACAAGATATTAAGCAATGCAATTATTGATATGCAATACTGATTTGGAAAACTCTTTTTCCGCTAGCAAGATTCCTGTCTGATGTCTTTGAAGCCATAAAAGCATATGGAAAAGCGTACTACCTTACGTCGCGAATCTGGTTCGCGATTTCCTAAGTTTAAGTTAATAAATTTACCTTACCCACTTAGTCTTGTGGCGTGCTAGGAATCAGCTGACACTCTCCTTCAGTTACCGTAGTAGTTAACTTTCCATATACTTAACTTTCATTTCATATCACGTCGCTCGCTTTATACTGTAGTAGGAACGGCCCTGTAGGATCACTTAGGCTTGTTTATTCTGCTTAAGTTACTATAACTGATTCATTTTCTACAGTATTCTCGTATCTATGCCTGGTAATCCTATTTCTCATTGACAGTCTATAGAGACGTGTCCACCTTGGCTATTTGTTGTCCTAAAAGTTGTATGAACTTAAACTAATAATATTTATTCCCTTATAGCAATAATAATGATTTTTCTTTATAGAGTAATTTTAATTCTTAGCTGCTGATTGCAAAGGTCGGAAATATATGATTGGTGTTAACTATTTATTGAAATGAGCTCTGCTGTGTGATATTCTTAAATCATTTTGATCTGTGATAATGTATACGTGATTATGCTGGTCTACATGAAACTATCCTAACGTTATATTTATTTATTTTTATGTTGTAGATTTATATTTACAATTGTTATGTTTGAATGTGATACTTTATTATAAATTTATGGCCAAGTTATTTTACTGTTGTAGTTTTTGTTTGACGATTTCTTTTTATTCGTTGTACACTTCATGGAATAACAATTTGAAATTTCATACTCAAATGACACGGAGTGCCTATGGTAGTAATATAATTACATTTTACAGCCAAAGTAATTTACTATGTGGGCAGGCATTGTTTGTCACCTAATGCTTGCTCCCCCAGTAAACAAACCAAAAATCAAATTTTTATTGAACAACATTTTTCTTCAGCCTGTCCACACGTTAACACTTAACCTGCTCAGTGATAGATAGTGGGCATCAAGGCATATTGTGGCTGTACATATTACATAATGCCTTAAATAATACCAAGACCATGACGGCAAAGTTTCAGCTTAAAAAGTAGATACAAGTGCTCTGCTGAAAAATCTTGTGCTTTTTAACTTAGATACTGTATGACTACATATAGCTGTGGACTCGCCAATAAATGCTGAAACTTTACCATCATGGTCTTTGTATTATTTGAAGCATTATTGATATTCTGTACCACCGAAAACCTGTTTACATATTACATGTAGCAGTCTGTTGACAAGAATTTCTGTCATACCTGTTACATGTTGCACCATGTTGGCAAGGTTGGCTTGAGCAAGGATCGTCTTTGATTTCACATGTTCGTCCTCTCCAGCCAAGGATGCACGTACAGACAAATGTTGTTTCTGTAGAATCTCTAGAATAAAATTTAGACTGTAAGTAGAGCTTATTAGTTCTAGTAAGGTTCTGCTTCACAGCCGAGTCCCCTTGATTTACCCGCACTTTTATTTATTAGAAACTTTTTGATTTACCTCGGGTTTTAAATTTTTTGTTTATTTTTATTTTTATCTTTATTCTTATGACATTTTCTTTCCTTACACGACCCATGAGGGTCGGGGATACCAAGGCTTCCAGTGTCGAATAATAATGGCCTTTAGCACATCAAAGGAAAGGCCTCCGTTGAATGGTAAAAGCACTAGCAGATCAGTCTAGAAAAAAATGAAGAATCTTTGATGCACCTGTGGTAACTGTGTTTCTTTGCAACTCAGAATTGTGGGCAATCAAAGCATATCACAAAACAAAAGTAGATGCATTTCAAAGAAGAAAATCCAGGAACATTCATGGAATAAAATGCCCAAATAAAATATCAAACCAAGATCTGTATAACAAACCTGCCCTGTCCGAGGTAGAGAAGTGGACAGTTCAAATCAAAAGGAGAAAATTAAGAGGGGTATGTCGTGCAATGCGATTACCAGATGACAGCCCCTAAAGTTAGCTTTCAAATAAGCACCAAAGAAAGAAAAAAAACTGCAAGGAGAACAGCTGACTTACTTTAATTTCATTCAAAAAGATCTTATCCACTCACCATTAGATATTAAAAATAAAGAATGACACCAGAGTAACAGGGCAGCATGTATCTGAAAAAAGTAGCATTCCTTTGCAATTGACATAGTTTGCACAAGGGTTTAGACTCATATATATACCTTATTTGCTGTTGTTACACTAATTTCCTAATTAATCACTAGATAAGTTACTAATGAACTGTGGCCATTATCAGGGTCCAAAGCAAAGCAGAAAATAAATTTATTTTGTTAGGACGACATACTGGGTCATGATCCATTAATATACATATATGCGGGTGACAGGGCAGCATGGTCTAAAATGATTGCAAGCGTTATCTCAGATGATGTGTGACTCCAGAAATGAAATTAGTTCTACCTACGACGAGAACCGCCTGACTAGTGATGTTGTTTAAGAGAACATGGGCGCTGTAGGTGGCCAGCGCCCCCATCGAAATAAATTTGAAAGTACAAGTTGGAGCACATCCAAGAGTAATGACAGAAAAAGGACGCGATTAGGAGAGATCTGTTCGGATAAAGAATGTCAAAACTTGCTTGCGAATGTTTGATAATGTGGTGCAACTGGGTGAATTGCATTTGGAAAGTGAAGTAATGGATAGTAGCAGTGGGGAGAATATTCTGACGAACTTGAGGATGGGTTTTCGGACTTAAATAGTAGCATTATTGGAGTTGTCAGATGATGAGACCGATTTATCGATTACCAGTTCAGGGAGATCTAACAACTGAAAGAAGGTGAAAATTAACTCGAGTGCCGATAAACCAGTATCATACAAGTTATTCGCTCATTCATGTAGAACATCAGTTAGCAAAAAATCGGGATGTTCTGTGTGCAGTGATCAGTCGTATTTTGCACAAAAAAGAGGTTAAGGATCTTTAAAACACCATCATTATGTTGCCTGCTGCATGGAAGCTTCTGGGATTGTCACTGTAAATGACCTTGCAGTGACTTTGGCACGAGAGCAAATAACGAAATGCAAGTATGAAGTTCTGAGAGAGATCACAAGTTCCAAATGAGCTACACGAGTGCTCGCACGTGCCAATAGGCAAACATAATGACATAAACATGATTTAATTTGGTTTTTGTCATCATACGCATATATTGGTCTGGCAAAATCCACTCCACTTCAGAAATGCTGGAGATTGTTGAATCCTGTATGACGTATGGAACAGCATTGAAACGTTTGCATTATACGCAGTACCTCAAATTATGTTTTACACATTGACACTCTTGACGAATATAAAATTTGTCCCAAGTTTTTGCCAGTGTCACTCTGGTACCTTGATGTAAGAACAATTCATGATGGTGCAGCACTAACAAGTCTGTAAACAAGTCGGTGGATTAGGCCAGATTTCATGACCTTGCCGTAGCAAAATGGGTCCATATCATCATTGCAATGTCACTTTGCAATAGATGCATAGCACTAATACCTCTGGTCGCTAAACCATTGATGTTGCATTCTCCGGCAACTAGCCGGCCGCATCTAGAAGACTAGCATCTACTAGCATCTAGTAGGGTCGGTCTTGGCATGAAATGGCTACAAAGGGTTTCCACCATAAAAGTTGCCCTTTTATCCATTGTATGTCTACAATAGAGTCAGTCCAAAATGTAATAGAATTTACAGTAAATGGAAATACATTGTTACATTTTTGTTGCATAGGAACTGACTGAATCCTCTAAACATTGTAATGTTAACTTTTTCAATGGTGGAAAGATAGTGTTTTGCAATTACATATGCACAGACGAGATTACCCGAATGCGACAAAGTTCTCACACAAGCTTTATGCTCTACAGAGCTCCATATGCGACACAACAGAGAACATTCGTTGCTTATGATCTCACTTTAAGTGGCATTTATATGGATTGAAACTTGTGCATCTCTGCTAGCCACATATTGACGGAATTCGTAACATCAGTTGATAGTATGTCAATCCAAGTTGATACTAAATCTTCATTCTGATAGTCACGGAGCTGAGGAATCTCAGAAGTCATAGACTCTGGCTGCAGTCTTGATTAGCACACGTTTAGTAGTCACTCATTCTGCAATGCTGCTTAAACAGTTCTGAAAATTAATCTGAATAATATCAGAGCTTTTGCACACCACACCAGTCTAAGTATTTTGATTTGCGTTTCATTTGCTGTGACATACCCAGCTAGCTGATCTGGTTAAAACCACCTTTTTCTTGGTCTACTATCCGTTGAAGAACAAAATTGTTTGTATATCACATGTAAATTTACTTTCATATCACTGCTTTGCCCCCAATAAAAACTGTAAACTAACCCACTAAAATCTGACAGAATTTCTGTATTTTGGATTTAAATCAATTTGTAGGACGATTTTTTCCTTATCTGAAAAAAACCGTACAAGAGTAGATTTTGAAATACCTTAACTATATCTTGATTTAGATTTGGACCAGTTTTAAGCATTAGTTTAATCAAAACTCGGCATCTCTAAATGAAGCATCAAAATCTACTTTGCAAAGGGGTTTCTTTGTCATCACTTACGGCAGGTCGGTGTGGCAAAGAATGATTGGCACACTTGCCACAAGCTCGGTGTTCTCTGGTTGATGACGTGGCATAAGATGATCTGGTACAATTGCCACAGATGACTTAGGTTCCAGAGTGTGCACTTGCTGGTGTGGCAAACAATGGCTTGGTGTATTTGCCGCAACTGGTTCATGTTCAATAGTGTTTGTTTACTTGTGCATCCTTTCTTCATAATCGTTCTCTATTAATTCATTGATGCAGAATAAAATTAATTTAAAAGGTCTGGGTTTCTTTGTAATCGCCGTGTTGTTAGAGTGTGTAGTTTGTTTGCCATATTGTATCCAGATCCTAAACGGGGTGCATTTTTGTTCCACGGCCATCACAGGTTTGCCTCATATTGGACTCCTTCTTTTATGAATTCTCCGTCAGCCTCATTCAAGTCAGCATTTTGAGATTCTGTGAATCTTAAAGCTTCTAACTCACAGAAATTGAGTTTAGCTCACTCTCTCTAATCAAGGCAAGACATGAGTGATAACTGGCATCTTATTGTACCATGCAACACCCACCCAGACAATGTCTCAGTAACAAGTCAATGTCTCAATATCAATGTCAGGCCATTTAATAACTAAATTTTTTTTTGCATTTGAAAAGTAAGTTTCCTTCTGCCATTTAACTTTTATTGTCTATAGCTCAGCGTTGCGTAAAAACACAAATTAAATTAAAGTTGAAAGGTTCCGGACTTTGATTTCAAGAGACAGTTGTGAGATTTGAAAGAGGAGACAATGCAAGAATTTTTCTTCTTTGTATATTGGCTTCGTTGTCTAACATGCTACGAAGTGGTTACATCTTTTCACAAATCATTACTTCCTCTTCAAATATGGTATTGTTCCGTCTTTGTATTGCACTATTTTGCAATATGCGCTATCTTTTTACGCTCATGGACATACGCTGACCCATGATGGGTGGATTTCTAGCCCATGGGTCGCAGGTGAAAAAATGCAATATCTTTGAAACGAAATGCAATTCATCGATTATCAAGCATGGGGAATTTAAAGGCTAGCTGCCACGTCAAAAATGTTTGGTAGCTTTTTACAGATTCGTATAGTAATTTAATTATAAAGAGATTATTAAGAGATTATGGGAAATGCTCCATTTGTACCAAACCGCAAATTGCCTCGTGAGGAAGAAGTGGAGGGGAAAGGAAAGCAACAATATGAGGGAAGTGGATAAGAATGGAAGGAATTAAATGTAACGTACCTGTTACAAGTGCCTCTATTATTACAAGGATTTGGTCTACAAGGATGGTAAGCTATTTCGCAGTTTCTTCCTCGGTAGCTGTATGGACACGTGCATGTGTAGTGGTCGTCCCCAGCTGGATGACATAAAGCACCATGCCTGCATGGTCGACTTAAACATGGGTTACCTAAAGATAACCAAATATAAAATTACAAAATAACATGAATAAAAGTTGAATGTCTAGCTGAGTTGTAAGGCTAATGCAAATCTCAGGAGAGCACTCGCATGTTTTGAGTCATAAGATTACAAAATTATTTTCAATACAATAGATTAGAATGATTAGAACAATACACAATTTAAGGCTGTACTGCCCAGACAAACTTGACAAGAAATTTAAAATTTAGGTGGTTATGCTGCCACTTGCATCAGCAACGTTTTTCTTAGGCCATAAACATCAATTAAACGCCAGTTAAAATGAAGATTAAAAAATATTGATGTTAACTTAAGTCTTTTGAACACATCTGTGATGCAGCTTTAATAACTGCTGACGTCACAAGATCATTAATAACTTTTGACGAGCTTTATATTTGAAATTAGTGAAATAGAAAGATAACCAAATATTGAAAAAAGGTAAAAGCAGAACTAAAAGGCACTGCTTAATATTTAAAACCTATATAAAGTATTGAAAATTTATTTTAAACCGTACGTACGGTTTAATATTCATATAAACGGTTAAAAGTATATGTTATACACTTTGCACAGCAAAAACGTCCGGAAGTCAACATTTAAGGTTTTTTATGGCGATTCAACAAGAACTTACAGTAATTAGATTGTTGTTTCTATTTGTATCAGACCGCAGAGGGCTGAAAGAACCAAATAAAATTGCTATGATTCAGTCACAATGGTTCAGAATTCTGTTACAGACGGCACAAACATTTGTGACACCTCGTACTGTTTTGCTACAGCATTTCATAAACCTCACCAGGTCATTATGTACCATGGCCGCTGGCTTCGAACATATACAATAAATGAAGATAAACTGTGGAGTTTACCGTGACTGGAATAACTTTTTTGTGATTTAATCGTATATTGCAGTGCGTGTGACGCTCATATATTTTATCCTTGTACATTTCTTGTCGAATTTTCTCACTACATAATTAAATGTACTCGCTATATTGATTTAGATAGAATACCCATATGCTTTGGCATATGTATTTTGAAATATACATATTTGGAATGGTTTCACCAACTGATTTATTTTGAAACATGTTTATTTGGAATATTTATACAATCTATGCATAGATTAAAATTAAGTATAGTAGACATTCTGGACTTGTGGACGTTGCCTTCATGCTTTATGTCTAAGCTAGCTATAGATAACCATTCCATTCCAAGACCAAGGCTAACCGGGGGAAACCTCACGGCCTAACTGTTAGGAGTCAGTTTTATGTCAACAGTCAATTGCATGTTAAATGTCTATAGTTATAATGTAAAAGACGCTGAGCTGAGGCTGAGAGGCTGAATTGGAGAGCTAACGCAAGGTGTAGATTTGCGTAGCAAATCGTAGTCATAGTAGAATGCAGCTGCTACCATGGGCGCCTGGAAGCGGACGCCCTGACGCACGTGTGTCCGCTAAATAAAGTTTTTTAAAAGTAAAACAAGAAACACTTGTTTGTTTGCGCAATAACCGAACAGTCAGCAGATTTGCATAGTAAACTTATGTTTATGTATATCACTTACATAGTGTCGATTCTCTTATCGATTTCCGTTGTCTAGTCAGTTTTTAATTAACTGTAACTGCACTATTGCATTTAGGGAGGCCCAAGGGGCCTGCTTCCCCCTTTTCACGGTAGTAGTGAAATTATGAGTCACGAGTTTGAGGTAAACTTGTCTGAGGAAATAGCTTCTAGCAATCGCAAAATGGTCTATAATGCAGTGAAATTGCATTTAGCTATGTCCAGTGGGAAAAATTAGCAAGCAGGCAAACATATTAAATTTTGTATGAACAGTGGGTGGGCTGTAAACTTAACACTCTCAAATCAGTTTTATGTTTGACCATCCAAATTTTGCTGGATTGATAATTTTGACACTAAATAAATTGGGTCACCCGCATTGCAGTGTATTACGAACTTGCAAAAAAGATATACAATTACTACAATGAATATTGCCTAGGTAAATGTAGGTAAAATATATTTATGACGGCAGAATTTTTCACGTTTGACGAAGTCTATGTACCAGAATTTAGATCTCATTTGAGGCCTCCAAAATGTCCTCAAGTACAGGAAAATGCGTTGGTGGATTTACTGCGCTCCCCCAGTCCCCCTGGTTGTTTGCGGCGCCCATGGCTGCTGCTTATACTATTAACTACCCTGTGATCACATGCCTGTAATTACAGAGGTCGTTGGTATAATATAGTTATGACTGGTGCACTTTGTATCAATTAATGTGTCTTAGTCATTTAAATGTAAAATCGGTTGGTATATTGGATGTTATAAAAGAAGGCTAGCATATATTTAAATAATGTAGCACGGTCTTAGGCGTCAATGCAAAATTGTTAATGTAAACGACACATTAACATTCAGTATGTAAGCTTCCATTAGGAAGAGGAAAGTAAAATAAATTGGTATTACTTATATTTTTTCCCCAGAATTAGCATAAAAAAGAATACGTTTTGTAAATGAATATTGATTATGAGCAGATACAGAGCGCATGTCAGCATGATATAAGCTGGCCTGGAGTGCTTGGTTCAATGTAATAGACTGCTGTGTCACGGTCCATAATATTTAACAAAAAAAGGATAAAACAGCCGGCAAAAAATGGCAGAGTCCCAAACTGAGAAGCTCCTATATTCATCTCTCTCTCTCTCTCTCTCTCTCTCTCTCTCTCTCTCTCTCTCTCTCTCTCTCTCTCTCTCTCTCTCTCTCTCTCTCTCTCTCTCTCTCTCTCTCTCTCTCTCTCTCTCTCTCTCTCTCTCTCTCTCTCTCTCTCTCTCTCTCTCTCTATGTCTATCTTTTTAATTTAGTGTCTGATTGTTGTTAGATAGTTTCTTTAATGAATAAATGGATAGTAGTTGATCATCTACCTGTGTTCGCTATTATTAATAATCTTGGTAACTTGATAGTTAAAAAGAAAATTAAAATCAGGAATAAACAGAATTTTAACTTGAATTCATTTCCGGATGATCTGCAAAATAAAACCGCTGCTGATGACTTTTCTGAGGTGCCAACTAATATTGACTGCCTTCTCTACTACTTTCCAAATACATGAAGATGTTCTTAATAAACACGCCCCATTTAAGATATTGTCAACATAAATATGGGCGGTTGTAATATTGAATCTACTCAAGAAATCAAATATCTCGGTATATTTATAGATAGTAGGATTTCTTGGAAAGCACATGTACAGCATATAGTCAACAAAGTTAGCAAAATAAGTGGTCCAATAGCTAGAATACGACACTACATAAATGTAGATGCATTGTGGTACTTATATTCTGCTCTTGTCACGTCATACTTGAGTTATGGCATTCTTGCTTGGGGTGCTGTTTCATTATCGATCTTGAAATCATTGAGTTCAATACACAACAAAATGATCAAACCTAACATTTACCAGTAAAGAGAACATGTAACACCTATGTATTTTATATGATCTATGTAAACAAGAACTGGTCAAGTTCGTATATAAATTAAAAAATAATTCACTCCCGGATCTCTTCAGCAATTATTATACTCTAGCATGTCGCACTCATCACCATTCTACTAGGTTTGCTACCACCCACCTTTATTTTATTGAAAGATTTAATTCATCTAAAGGCCAGAATTCTTCAAAACATCAAGGACCTTTGAGGTGGAATTCATTGTCAGACCAATTAAAGTCAAATAACTACAATAAGTTCTTGATAGTCTTGATGTATCTGGAGTGATTGAAGTAACAGGGGCTTAACGTTCACTAAGCTGATTTGCAAGAAAATAAAATATTACTTTGAATTTGGTATTGAAGGTGATACTTACGTGAAGTTTGCCTTTTAGAAACAGAGTGGGCAAGAATATTACAGTATCCACATGCCAGGATAATACCAAATGTAGCGAACAATGAATGCCTGAAAAAGTATATCCTGTTATATCATAGCTTTGACTAAACAGTTTTGGTTTTTAGACGAAATTTATTGGTAATTTTATTTTAATTTAAGACATTTCTTACACAAATCATTTCCGTTTTCGCTTATACACTATATTGTGTTGAAATTAGCAGTACGTGCAGTTTATACAGAGGGCCTTATGTACTTACTGGTTTTTTTTAAATAAACGAGTTGTAATAGTAATGTAATAATTTAACAAAGCTGAAACTATCGTCTGCTTTATGTGATCTGACTCTGCCCACTTTTTGAAAATGACGTAATGCACATCTATCATTATCCAGCTATTCATTTCTTCTTAACACATTTCTGTAAGAGGAGCGATAAAGTCGTTGGCCCTAATTTTGAAATTCTGACTCTGTCACGTAACTTACGCACACACACTTCTTGAAAAATGTTTAATACGCATCTACTACCCCTACCTCAATACTTGTGAAAAAATGGACTTAACTCAAACTCAAAGGATCAGTTGAGCAATCTATGAATAAAATTTGACGACTATAAAATATTATTATTATGACTATCTTAATTTTTAAAATGTTAATGGTGGCCATTTTGAAACCCAAGATGGCAGCTGGAGATGTGCATGAAAAAATGGCATCTATCTTTCTTGAATTCTTCAGCCCAAGTTGACTTAAATAACGATAAAAGTCAATTTTGACAGAAAAATCTACCTGACCCCATATTTCTGACTCAACAGAAAACGAAACACTTTTGTGTTGCAATTAATTTCCAAAAATATCTCCCGTTTCCCGATCAGCCTGAAAAATAAGAACCATGCCTAGCAGAACATGCAAATACTAAGTCAGCAATTTCAGGAAAAATGTTGCAAAATAAATTTGAGCAATAAATAATGTATATTTCATTAGAAACATATCAATGATAATTATCATCATTTTTCTAATGCACTGCTTTTTCTGAAACACCCTCTATATGTACTATAATGGACTAATGTCGTAGACTGCCTTAATGTCGAACAATGAATTTCAAGCTTTACCAAAACTAAAAAAGTGGTACATACGATGATAATTCCTCTCCTTTACATTACTCGGTGTGCTACATTAGCCCATTTTAGTATATACCAGCTGAACCTACCCCAAATTGAATGAGCTAAAACACTGAAAGCCTAAAATCTTCTCGGAGCAATGGTCTTTATGGTGCACTGGACGACAGACAGACAGGCAAGCAGACAGAGAGACAAACAGGCAGACAGACAGAAATTTTGTAATTTTTATGCAGATTCATTTTGTGGTGTAATTTTTTGCGTGATTTAGTCTGTGTTGGATATTAACATTATGTTTTAAATAAAGTATTAAATCTAAAACCTAAAAGTGACTGACTGACTCTATAACAGACAGACAAGTTTTCAGCTTTATATAGATTATATAGATTTTACAGCAAATTATATTGTATTTTACACATTACAGTTTAAATTTTATTTAATACATATTCCGATTTCCAAGAATGGTTACGATTGATTTGTCACCTTTAAAGTACAAAAGTCAAAGTTAAAAGTTCACACTTCGAGTATCGCATCTCCCTCATTCAGTAATCTGATGTGCAGCTCTAATCTGTAAACTCGCTCAATATCAAAAATGCAAAGACAAAAACAAAAGTCAAAATCTATTTAACATCGCTCATTTAATACATAACATCAGCACTAGCAGCTATTTGGCGACTGACATTTACAACAAAGCAGGTAATGACGGAATACACAAATAACGAATAATGTAAGGCATATGTCCTGCATTCGCAGTCGCTAGTATCGAACTCAAGACTGCGTGGTTGTAGTAAGAAATCTAAACCACTCGGCCACACACTCATGCACGCACTCTCTGCATAGTGTAATTCGCTGTTAGGATCAGATTGTATTAAACAATCACAATATCATGTTTAAGATAGTTTTCGTTTCAGTGAGAGCGGAATTGATCTAAAAGTCTACAGCGTATCTGTCGCTTATTGTACCAAGTACGTATTGTAGTATCGTGTGACACATTTAATTGTCAGTCTACTACACTAAAGTACTGAATTAGTCTATGCTGCCATCTACAGTCGTTTTTACTCCAATTGTACAAAGTATTTGTCAGAGATTAATTGATTTTGTTTCTAAATATTGTTTCCTTTTGCTTTCATAGATATTCATTAATCTGAGTAATTAGATTTTTAATTTCATGCATCAATTTTCTCTAAGATAAAATAGAGAAAAATTATAACACAGCTTTCTGTAAACAAATAATCTTTATTCTGCTATCAAAGAAGCCAAATAGGCTTTGATTTTGGTTTAGCCAACCAGTAGTCTGTAGACTATAGGTGACCTTTCCATTTATGGTCAGTATGCACGAATGTGATGTACCTTCCAATAGGAACTCGAATCTCTGGTCATGTGCTCAATTCTCTCAAGGCATGCAAGTTTCAGTTGATCTAGAGAGAGCAATGTTAAAGGATGCAAATTTTCTACAGTATCATATTGCAAACTTTTATGACTGTTTGTTCAATTTTGTTACTGAAGTGAACATTGTATACGTTTTACAATTAAATGATTGCAAATTTCTGCAGTATCTACATATTGCATGTGATCCAGTTTTAGTATTGACAACAGTTAGGTTGAATCAATGTGATAATCAGGATGTCTGGTACATGCCTCTTTGAACAGGCATTGTTGAACTCGTATTTCTAAATTGCAACTAAATCATTATATTCACTCAACGTTTCGAAGCAAGCTGTTAAGCTTGCAAATTCATACTTTACAATAAATAGGCTTGACAATTCTGTGGTGGTTGAAACAAGCTGATGTAAATTCAAAACCGGATGTGCAGCCTCGGTTGAGATAAATAGAGTTTAGACATTTTGACAAAACAACAGAACGGTTATTTTGTAGAGATGTCAGCTTATCTGAAAGATCAGCACAATCACCAAGCCCACTAAACAATGAAAATAATTTGATGTGAACTAAATTTATAAAACCAAAAGTAGCAATCTACGAAATTCATTATTAATAAAAAATGTTAACAACTTTTAGCGTCTAAATATCCGGTAACCAGAAACACAGCATTTCAAGCACTTTTTGGTTGCTAATTGTTACCCAGTATAATAACTTTCTGCACCACCCATTGCGTTGCGAGATCTGAAATATTTCTGTGCTTGGAAGGACTGAAGGTGAACATAATCTCAAGCTGATCACGTAGGTATATAAAGTAATAATAAACAGATTGTTTGATTCAGCCATATGTCACGTGAGGAAGCATTATTTTATTCGGAGATGTTCTCAAACAAAGGCATTAGACAAAGCTGGTGAAGAGTGAAGATTTGGTAGAGATGACCAAACCAGACAGGAAAGAGGAATTTCTTGGACTAATTATACACTTGTCGTCGTTAATGACAGCTTCAATAAGTTTGCAAGATTCAGGGACCTCTGGGGTCAAGGTGTTGAATTCATGTAGGAAAAGCGTCAGAAACTGGCCTTTCACAAGCTGAAAAATTCTGGTGACACCGGAAAGCCTGCAGCAACACTATTTCAGCAAACCAGTCATTCTTCAAACAGTGATTTGTCAGCCTGAGGGTTTTGGGAGCAATGTTACTCCAAAACCACTAACGAAATTTGCCATAGATAACATGAAAACACGAGTTGATATTTCATCTGCCTTCCTTCCTGATTTAGTTGTAACTGACATTAATTTGTCCATTTAAATCTTAGATTATCCAAATTTTGTGTTTTTTCACAAATCATAAGCAATATGGGTGATAAAGAGAAAAGAGCAAAATCGACCAACAATTCGTATCCACGAACATTTCTCATGGAATGGATGTCAAAAAATACAAAGTACAATATAACAGTAACTTGTAGGTCTACCTGTAATCTTCAACCTTGCTGTCTAAATCGGGGCTCAAAGTTTTTATGTAAAAAGCTTCTTTTATAAGCCCATTGAGATTGAAGCAGCTTTATCATGTTACTAGAGCATAGCATGAACTTTAAACAATAAATTTCGATTTGTGTTCAGAACTGCAGTGGCGCTGGCGTGTGGTTAATCATACTGGCAGTTGTATCTATAAACACTATAAGGCTCACCATAAACTGTTGCTCAATGCAAACTCTTTCGTACGCAGAACCTAATACAAATTACGAGTGCTAGTAATTACAGAAGTGATACTGGCGTCTTCCCGATTTGATTCATATTTTTACACGATTGTTATTCACTATAGCAATTTGACGAACTTCTTGTCATGTTCTGTATTGAAATCACTTTTTCTGATGAAAACTGTTATTTCTTGACAATAACAGTGATCTGTGCTGTTTTTACTCATTTCCCGCCATGTGATCCTTTGTACCGCCGAAAATTTGACTCCAATTTCACTTGCTTTTTCAATTGTATTTTTTATTTTACTGCCCACAAAGTTTTTGAAGATGACAAAAGGATAATCGTCTATACTAACGAATTTGCGGCATCTGCCACCTTCATGAGAGCATTGATTATACAAGGACAAACTGTATTTTTTATAAATGAAAAAAATTAGTCTTTGTTTACTATTGTCAATAGCTATACGCCTAAGAAACTCAATACGTCGTTGACAGTTGTTTAACGGTGAATTTTAAACATGAACTAGAAGAATGCACAGCCAGTAAAAAATGATCGAAACATTAAAAGACACGAGAACTACTCGCACTATACGTTCGAGAGACGGCCAGTACGTTTTCAAGTTTTCAAGATGACAAAGAATTTGGGCACGAGTGAAAGCGTATACATGTAATGAGCAACATTCGTATCTGGCGCAAAAACGAATTGGGAATATTCTGAGTTGAAACAGTTATCAAATAAGAGGCAGTATGAAAAGCAACCTTTTCCACAAATACAACTGAACTGCACTACTATATTATTACACATTTGACTAAGGACAAGGCAGGTAAAAAAACGGAACCGGTCCTTGTGAAAAACAACAACAATGACAGCAACAAGGCGTTAGCAACAACAGCAACAGTAACAACAACAATAATTAACACTAATTTTCTTAAATTCGTAAACATTTGCGACCCTCGTTCTTTCACTTGCGGCTCACTTATATCGTTAACGTTTTAACGACTGCATCGGGCTGCAAATATAAAACCTCAGGCGCAACTGATCACAATGTCAGTAAAACCAGCGTTATTGTTACAATGTATGTTTTCGTGTGGTTTTTCGGAAAACGTAAATTTATTTATTATTTAAATTTGAAATCTTTCTCTTTAGCCGCTTGTGCACTCCGTTACTAGTCATCAAATTTGATATTTTGACAACATTTCTTTCAACAAAATGGAAAGACATGAGGTAGAAATATTAAGTAAAAGAATAATGCATTTCTACATAACTGTTGAACTGTATTGTAAAGATATTCAATATTTGGACGGATATTAAGTGATTTATTTAATAATAAACTTAATTTATTAATTTTTGTACTCTATTTATAAACTAATAAACGGAACCTGACTTAACTCTTCACTGAGCACAACATGGCATTTAGATCTGTGGTTACGGAGTCAGTAGCACACCTAGTGAATGTAGTACATTCCTGCGCTTAGGTTCAAGGTTAGCGGTCACATCGTATGTTGCAAACAACGCTTCATGTTTATGTATTAATTAGTCGAAATTAAGTTTTCTCAAGAGGTTAGGAGGTGAAAAATGTTTTTGATGTAGCGTCAACATATTAGCATCTGTCCAGTGACTTCAGTCAGTTGCAGACTCGCTAAGTCATGCAAAAATTGGACGTGATCAAACCTTATATAACATGCATTAGACAGTTACTGAAAGTTTTCAATTTTTTATGATACGGTGTCTTCGGGTGTTCAGTAGCCGATTGCTCTAGACTACAAATTGCAAACATGCTTAGTGGTTCAACAGTTTTGAGTTCGAGACCAGTGGTTGCCAACGCCAAGACCTAAACCATACACGTGACCGATTTAACGATAATGTTGTCTGTTAAGTGGCAACGGTAAATAACATTTTAAAGTTATCTTTGTCTGTTATACGAGTGTCCATTTTAGTAAAAGTGTTATACCTCAGGCATTCTTTTCAACTTTTTGTAAAACTTTCAACAGCTGGAAACAAACATTGAGTTCCCTTTTTTTAACAACTTTCGTCAGTTTCATGAAGAATTTGCTTTTAGTTTCAACGCGGCTATTTATCGCATTGTCTTCTTATATTTTTAATATGAAACAATTAACCGATGAAGTTTGAAACCAATTTATACCACAGCTTTTTGTATGTTGACACGCGAACGACAAATTTTTACCTGCTTCCATTTACCCGTCTTATAAGAAACTAACCGTTTACTGCTTGTCGTTATTGAGAGGAGCTAGTTGGACACTTTTATTCTATGCGAATAAATGCACCGCCTTAAATTGCACGCTCTTCAGCGCTTGGACTATAAGCTGCCCCATCACAAATAATAAATGAACATCAGCAAATCTCATCTTGGCTTTTCTGAAGGGCTAACTAAACGGTGTGATAAACAGAATGCAATTTTGCTACTTTTATGCCGACTAAAGTGTTTGTTGTTGCAAAGTCTCCAAAGTTTCTCTTCGCCAGACCAATGTCTAAGCATTTGGAGTTGTCAGGTGCATAAAAAATACTTGCTGCCCAGGCCCTTACGCATGTTACCGGTTTATTGTCAGCCACAACTTGCAAAAGATCAATGAACAATTACACGAACACTTTACAAGACATATAAATGTTATTGAAAATACGATTGAAAATGCATTACTTACATGATCACATCCAAGTGATGACCTTTAATAGAAAGTGAAACGCTCTCGCGCAAACGTAACAGTAATAAAGCATTCCGCAACGCCGGGATTAACAGTACTTCCACGCATCAGTTCCATCGCCCCATCCCCAAAAAACGTCACATATTTTCGTTTCGTAGCCCGGAGCAGAAACGATTTGTGTAGTATGGGATAAACGCCATGTTAATATGCGCTTCATGATTGTTGTAAAAAGCTAAAAATACGTAGGCCTCACGTCCGCAAGGCTTACCGCTCTGTAATTTCTGGAACGCTGACTGGTCACTGCATTTAGGTAAATTTGTTGCAATAAAAACAACAGTAAAATGCCACCAAGAACTCAGAAGCGTAGTCATAATAACGACAGCAACCTGTCTTACTGTCTCCATCGTCTTGGAGCAGGTCTGAGACACTTCAGCGATAATACATTTCCAGTCGTATTTGATTGAGCGGATCTTTTCTAGTAGATTCAATTATTCTTATTTGTTGTTTGTTTCTTGTTGTTTTCTTTGTCAAATTTGCAGAGGCTGCTGTCATATAATAAACATTCCACAGCAATTTACCTTGTTGATCGCATTATATTGCAACTGAATACTGAACATCACAAATACGTAATTTTTATGCAGCAGAATAAATGCGGCATGTCGCTTCCCTGCAATAAACGATATCTTTTAAATGGTTTATAAGTCCATGCATGAGGGCGACTTCAGAGGTAGCGAAACCTCTACACGCCCCCTTCTCTTAGCGACCTTCACTTTGAATAAAAGTGTACATCGAGTTAACAGAATGTGGACTGGGCTTGTTGGTTTTTTTTCGTTAGGCTGGATCTCGTCATACAGTTTTTGAACTAGGGCCACAATTTTTGTTATATTGTTAGGTGGTGTCGATTTGTTGGGCACGGCTGAATATGAGCCATTTGCGTATGGAAAATTTTTCAGTAGGAGGCAGAAACTAAAATCGATGGATCTGGGTTATCAGTGCTTCCAGTGTCTAGCAACAGTAACGCGTAATATATCAAATGAAGGGTCCTCATAAGACGAATCGAATTTTATACGTTTCGCTGATTTTGGTTGATACCTGACCCCGCTAGGGGACAAAACCGAAATCGGGGGTTGGGACGCTAATGCTTCCAGTGTCAAATAACAGTAAGGTGTATTAGTCAAATGAAAGGTCTTGATGAGCAGAATGGAATGGTATGAGTCACGCCCAGACTGTTTGACCCTTGAGCCGGTAGTTCGCAAAACCCAAAACTGAGAGTCACATAGGCAAATGCTTTTCATTATCCAGCAGCAACAGGTTGGAGTATATCAACTGAAAGGTACGACAAGGCTAATTGAGTGGTATAAGTCACGCCTGCATTTGTTGACCCTTGACCCTGAGGTCACAGGCAACTGTGTAAGCTCCAGTTTAAATGTCTTATAATGCATCAAATGAAAGGTCTCAATGAGACGAATTGAACGTATGTCGAGCAGCAGTAGGTGGTACATTAAATAAAAGATCTTGATGAGACAAATTGAATGGTGTATCTTGAATCGTATATAGCTGAGCCTAGATCCACAGGTGACTGGACAAAAAGTGGCAAGCTCTGATTTCATTGAAACTGTTAATCGAGTCAAACACAAAAACATATCCCGATTTTGGTTTTTGAACCCTACCGAAAAAATTTTCACATCCAGCTCACATTTAGCAATCCTCAACACCTCGATACCACTTAGCCACAAAATTAAAATCGTGACCCTTGGTCGAAAACTGTAGGAGGAGATCCAGTTTAACCAAAAAAAAAGAATTCCTGCCCGCTCTGTGACCTTTGACCGTTGTGGCGGGTCATAAATCCCCTTACCTGGAAAGTATGCCCTGTGAGTTTCCCTGTGCATGTGCAAGTTATTAACAAAACAAAAGGCACAAATAACAAATAAAAGTAAAGAAATAAAAAGTGTGGGTAAATCAAGAGGACTCTGCTGTATCTTAATAATAATAATAATGATGATGATGATGATGATGATGATGACGATAATAATAATAATAATAATAATATTAATAATAATAATAATAATAATAATAATAATAATAATAATAATAATAATAATAATAATAATAATAATAATAATAATAATAATAATAATAATAATAATAACAATAACAATAATAATAACAACAACAATAATAATAATAATAATAACAACAATAATAATAATAATAATAATAAAATAAATCGGGAGTAATTATAAAAGTTTGGAGTAGCTTTCAAAGAAATATATACTGTAAAGCTTTATGCTTGTATATTATGCACTGCAATTTATTTTTAAACCAGCAGCTGTTATGGTTCTGATTGCAATCAGTTTCACCTGTTTTGTTCTCATGGGATATAAACTGACTGATATATTGATAAATACATATGAATTTAAGTTTGTCACGCATTACGTTGGTGTCTTCTAGGTCTATTCGGCGCTTTGTTTGCTTAGAGGTGACGACAGTTTTTCAGGTATAGTACAAATTGTTACTCAAGTTATTTGCTATTAGTTGCAGTATTTATCGTTAATTTAAAGTTTAACTCCTGCTGTAATTCTAAGGTATATAGACCCAGCTGTCGTAAATTTTTAACATAGTAGGTATAGTTTTATTATTGTTTAATATCACAGCTTAGTGGCTTGTTATCACTTGGCAAGCCGAGTCTACCAAGATACTCACTCTAAGCTCTACAAATATCGTTTCAGGATGTATGCTGAACGCAAAAATGGCTTGCTTCTGTACCTCTTTCAATTTATACTTCCCTGTAATTGCTAATCTTTCAAGTGCGTTTCCAGAGTTTCCTCAACACATCCGAATCACCTTGCTGTTACCGGTACAACAATAGTGGGCTTTTCCCTTGTTCTTCGTAACTCAACTGTCACATCAGTAATTTTTCCAACCTTCTCTACGTGTTTAGTCCTGATGTGTGCATTCCATGATATTGCTATGTCATCAGTAATATCTCTTTCTTGCCTTTTTTCTCGATCACAGTAATGTCATTATATCTGGTGTACTACATCCGTAAAAAATGTTATAATCCCAAAGAATTTTTTCTTTCCGATTTCCTGCAACTTTGTCAGTGTGAAGTTCCCATGAAGGTGAGCTTCTAGGTAGTTCATATTAACCACACAAAGCTCAATGAGTTTAGCTACTCAGTTATAACAATGGGTTTACACTTAGGTTGGTCCTGTTCATCCACACAATTTAAACTTACCACACTATTATTATTGTTGTTGTTGTTATTATTATTATTATTATTATTATTATTATTATTATTATTATTATTATTATTATTATTATTATTATTATTATTATTATTATTATTATTATTATTATTATTATTATTATTATTATTATTATTATTATTATTATTATTATTATTATTATTATTATTATTATTAAGATATAGCAAATGGCAAAATCTTATTGGCTTTCGTACAGTTATAATTTATTAAGATACTGCACTACATGCAATTAAACCATTTCTTTCTTTCGTTGTTTCTCCTGTACAACAGTGAATAACTCCAAAACCGTAGTACCTAGAGTAACCAAAGTTGCAGAGCGGACACCTGGGACGGGGGCTGGCTGAGGCAATGGTGTAGTGAGGTGTAGTGGCCTTTGACCTAGGGTCAAACGGTTCAGAACAGTAGACATTGGTCAGTTTTTCGATTACAACTCATCGCCTATTTGGGCTGTGAGTTGAAATCAAAATTTTTATTCATAAAAAGCAGTCTAATTTATATATATGTTTATGTTTATGTGTGACCCGAGAATGTTGGGTCAAGTGTCATGGAGCGAGCGGGTCTTCATCTCTTTATCTCTAAGCTCCATCTGCTCCTATAGTTTTTGAGCTAGGGACGCAATTTTTGGTATGTGGCTAGATGGAGCGGCATCCTTATGTATCAGTGTATGAGCGTACGTGAAAATTTTCCAGTAAGAGGCAAAAACCGAAAAATTGGTTTCAGGAAATGTATCAAGTGTCGAGCATATCAATTTTTTTCATATAAACATATTTATTTTCCATCCTAACTTCGTGTGCACAACAAAACTGATTAACATACCTTAGGAATTGGTAAGTACAAGTACTCTAATACAAAATTGAAGCATTTATAATTAGATATCTGCATTTTAACAGTTCCCGTGCATCAAGAACAATCTAATGGTACAAAATGTTAGATTAATGTTTACTGAATCAGCTTGAAGCTTTTACAAATTCCTGCGTTATGTCAAAAATAGGTTTATCTTGATCAAGATTGAAAAGCAAGTTACTATGTAATAAAGGGTGGATTTTAGTTTCGATATTTAATTCATTAATATTAACTGGGAGAATGTTTGAATTATACAGGTTAAATAAACTTCATTCGAGCGCCCCCTGCTCCCGGGCAGGCAACGGGCATTCCGACACATAGTGCTTAACTTTTTTATAATGATAGCCCGCATATACAGTTGGGACTGACGATATTACCAATGGCATCCTTGCAACCTTGTTGTATAAATGAACTGTTATTACCACTATACGACAACACCAATTATTTGATATTAAGACGCACACAAATTACACCAAAAGAACTACTCATATATTATTTTATATTTTTACTTAATGTTATAATATTAATACTCTGCCAAAATATTTAACCTAACTTAGTTGTTAAAATGCCTGTCTGCTAATCACTTTGCGGTCATTATAGCGAGTTTCTAGTAAGGCTTACACAATGGCTAAAATTTTTTTATAAATAGTTCAGTGATTAAATTGTCAACAGAAGCAGGTGGTCGTTTTACATAGAAGTTGTTCAGTGAAGTTTTAATGGATAATAAAACTGGATATTTTTATTTTTAATGCAGACATGAAGATTGTGTGCCTTTTAGGGATGCTGGCATGCGCGGTAGCCTATCCGAGGAACAGCTTTGACTACGATGCTATGCTGCAGCATGTAAGTCCTAAATAATATTAATGTGCATTTTAAAGAGCCTATTTTACGACTTACTTATAATTTTTTGGTTGATCTTTCGACACAGGTCTTCTTCAATCGACCCATGTTTTCGACTAGTTGCTTTAAAAACAGGCTTAAAATAACATTGTCATCAAAGAGTGCCTACAGTACGAGAAATGAAATATCACGGATATAAATTTAACACAATTTCTTAATAAGATAAGAGAAAACTAAAACGTAATCCTATTTAAATAAATGTCAAGTACATGTACATTATGAAATGAAACCTTAAAAGCACATAAAACAAATGTTTGATGTTAAAACAAACACATGTTTAACAAAACTTAAAAAAATAAGAATTCTGAAATTTTTTTTGATAACCATAAACTACTGTTACACTTAAAGAAAGCAAAGTATCATATTTGTGCAATTATTCTTTATGATTAAATTATTATTGCAATTTTTTTATTTATTTATACGTCTATGAACAGAAGTCAAGAGACTTATGTCTCCATTAAAACATCGTAAAATATATCGGCATCGTATAGAGAGAAAATTACATGTAAAAGTACAGAATACATGGTGCATGGTTAGTACAATATAAACACATAAGTACGTGCAAATCAATTAAAAGTGGAGGTGAAAAGAGGAAAACTTGATTAGTGCGATAAAATTGTATAATTATGGTAAAAAATTTACATCTTACATCATTTATTAGACCACAGATTTTGTAGTAAATATTTTTTAAAAGTTTCTTAAATTTATTTCTTAGATTATTAACATATTTGCTCATAAACAGGTTAGTTTGCATATCGACTACCTTGGGCATTGTCAGTATTTTCAAATTTTTGAAGAAATTATCGGTGTGAGCTCTGAAATGCGAGTGTGTCATTAGACGGATGAGGGGTTATGAACTTTCAAAATAATCATTCAAAATAATATCCAGTAATTTAACTTGTTTTAACATGACTGATAAAAGTACCATCGACTTGAATCTGATAGTTCTCTGTAAGATATCTTTTCGTTTTTGCAGTAAAAGTGATAAAATTTGTCTTTTTTTACATTTAAGTTTATTTTTTAGCCTTAAACCAATTCGATATTAGCTTATTCCCTGATTAATGACTGCACAAAGAGAATTACATTTTCATCGAAAAGATGAAACTAGTGTTATCGGCAAATATGACTGTGAATATTTTTTTCAAAACAGTTGCTAAATCATTGATGCACATTAAAAACAATAGTGGCCTCAAAATGGAGTCCTGTGGGACACCACATACAGCGTCTCCTTTTCCGATGCACAGTTATTATCTAAACGTTATTGTTTTCTGTCAATTAAATGACTTTTAAGCAATTTGCATCATTTTCCTCTAATCCCATAAAAAGTCCCAGAATACAATTGGCGTAATGTAAATCTAGCCACTGGGCCACCATCTACACTAACATACAATAACGATGCTCACAATAACATACAATAATAACTATGACGGCGAAACCCTAAAATGTTCAAACTACGGAGAGGCACACGAAGCACTGAGCAAAAATTGTTCTACATACAAAGAAGCATTAGCTGTACGTGAGGGCAATAACAAATTTACTTTTATAATTCAATAGTTCACAAAACGTGAATAATAGTTTTTTAATAAAAAAAATTCTCCTTTTTCAATTCCAATGTTGGAAGCCTCCTAGTTAACAACGAGTCGCACAAATTAGACGAATTAAATTTAATTGCACATGACTACGATTTCGATGTTATTGCCTGGCTCGAATAGTCTGTACCCAACCACCAAATTTCTATATCTGGCATCGAAGCGCCCTGTAGGAAAGAACAGGATAGGAGCGGGGCGGGGTAGCTTTTTATACTGCCTCATACTTGTTATTCAAAGTTCGAACAAATTTACTTTCTCAAAATTTATGCGAACTCCTGTGGTTTGAGGTGAGTGTAAATGGTAACACTGTCTGTATGTGTATCTGTTACAGGTCCCCATCACAAGACGCCCATGGACAAGACCAATACATTGCCCATCTCGAACAATCCTATAGCAACCTACTAAACTCACCTCTTAAATACCCATATTGCAGGGTAATTGTCGGTGTATTTAAATGTAAGGCGTGGGGTCCTGAAGAAAGCAGTGAGAATTCAATGGGCCGAAAATTACATAACTTTGTAACTCAGAACCAGTTCAAATATTTAGTGGTCATACTCGTGTTACGGAAACAAACAAGTCTTTGCTTGACTTAATAATAACAGATTCACCTGCCCTTATTACTGACAGTGGAATACTCTCCCAAATTTTTACTTGTGACCATAATCCAGTTTTTGGAAAACTTAACTTCCAGCATTCCGCACCTCGTGCTTACAAAAGGAAAGTACTATACTATTCCGAACATGCTAATTGGACTGCTTTAAACAACTTAATATCAGCGTTAGACTGGAATGAAATAAATATTGACGAAAATATTAATAACATTTTTGAGCAACTTATCAATAAACTGATGAACATGATTAACGTTTGTATATCTAGTCTAGTAGTTACGATACGCCCTCGTAATAAGGCGTGGATGAACAGTTTCGTAAGAAAGCTCAGGGTGCTAAAAGGAAAATATATGGAGATTATAAATTGAAAAATAATCCATTGTCACGCCAGACTTACATCAACGCTAGATGTAACAATCACAAATAAAGAAAGCTAAACGAGATTATTTCGACAAATTAAGCAAAATACTGACCAGCCCATAAACAAGTTCAAAAACATGGTGGGCTATTACAAAGCGCTTTTACAATAATAGTTCTGATGGTATTCCTTTGCTTAAAGACGAGACCGGTTTGATGATTAGTGACACTCTTTCCAAAAGTAACATGTTTAACGTGTATTTCAGGAAAGAATGCTGTCTTGATGCTTCTGCTTCTTTATTGCCACCTGTCTTTTCAATTAAAAACTGGATCTAAACTGCGTTATCTAGAGACCAACGACAGCTTGGTAAAAACTTTACTTAGTAAAGTGAACACCAATAAGTCAGTTGGGCCGGACGCATTAGTAATGTCGTACTTAATCTTTCTCTCTAGCGAAGACATTAACACGGTTATTTAACATTTCACCGCAATCAGGCGAACAGAAAACTGTTCAAGTCTGTCCTCTGCATAAATCTGGGGACAGACAACCTGTTTCTAATTACAGGCCGGTATCAGACAAATGCTAATATCAGCATTTATTTTTCTGTGAATAAATATCATAAAAATTGTTTTTGAGAGATTTAGAGATAGTTAATTCATTGCAAACCACACATGTAATTCGGTTAATTCGTTACTTATAATATCACATAATTCGCTTATGTCATACCCAGAACAGAAAATGTTGGTGTCATCAGCAAACAATATATATTGAAAAATCTGAGACACTTACAGATGTCATTTATGTACAAGAGGAATAAGGCTGGCCCTAATATCAAGCCTTGCGGCACGCCATATGTTATTGTCATTTTTCTGATTTAAATTTTTCCATTTTGAAGAACTGTTGTCGCTGTTCCAATATAACGTTTTGGCCATTTTCCTGCTATTTCTCTTGTACCATAAATTTCAAGGAAACTATGATTATTAGTGTTACAGACATTGTCATCCGCATATTTTTACTATTGTTTTTTGTGATTGATTTGATCATGTAATTTTAATAATGTCAATAAACTTAAATAAATAACTACGTTAATGGAATAATAATACTGTTTAGGCTGCATGAAAAACATTTTATTTGTATGAACTATTTTTATCTTGTAATAGTTATCATATATTTTCAAAGTAAGCTCATATTTAACGTTTTTACTTTTTTTAATGTAATAATCTTACCTGCATGAAATTTACAAGTCCTACTTTCTGAATCTTTAGATTTAAATACTTGCGTGATTACCTGAGCGAAATCTGTAAATACAAGTGCCGCATTCGGATTCTTTGCATTCAGTGGTTGCTGGTGATAGTTTCAAAGCGCCAAACAGGACAAACCTACTCCCGCCCTTCCACGACTTGTCAATCAACTGTTTCAGGAGTCTATGTGATGGTTTAGTAATTCTTCAAGGGCAGATTGCTCTTTATTTATTTTTTTATTCAACTATTCAATTTGATCATAAAGTTTCGTTCACATGCAAAACGTTAAAAGTTAGTTGGTTTCAAAGTTTTACTCCTTTATTCATCAATCAGTAAGTTACTCAAGCACTATGGGCGGGTCTTGTGCCGTTCTCTTAAAGCTGGTTAATGTATTACTGTCGTTTGATTCAGTATCTAATTTCAGGATGTAGCACTCGAACAGAGGTCTCTCGCCCACCAATACCCCTGGCTCAAACTGTACAGGTGTTGTTGTAACAGTTACTGTCCTGGGGGCGAGAACCCGACGGCAAAACACTGGTGTCAGAAGTGAAATATGGATAAGATCATTGTCTGTTCCTGCTGGTGTTTGCTGAGTTTTCTTTAGTTGACTTGGATTCTTTATATTCGTTAAACTTGCGGAACTTTTCTGTTCTGAGCAGAGCACTTGTTCAGAGTGAAACTTTTACATTTGATGGGAGTCTCAACTCTGATCACTGTGTTGAGGAACAGTCTGCTTCTAGTTATGCAGATGACGATTGCAAAGAAATTGTTTTGGCATGTACTTGCGACCCAATTAGCCAAGACCCACTTGATACGACCTAAGTATCGTACATTGCTGTCTGTTTGGTCAGTTATGTCAGTTTGTTGAGTCTAGACCTGTCTTGCGTGACCTTGATTGCCTGGTTTCGGCACCAAGGTCTTCGCCTACTTTGTCAACTAATACCTCTGTTTTTCATAATCATAATGGCGTTTTCCTTTTAGGGCGAGTTTAACATTGACTCAAGTATCGCAGCTGATGTCAGCTCTTTTCGGATCGAACTAACTTCCTTCACCAAGCAGTTTGCAAACCTTAATGTTGTCACAGCTTTACCTAAGGCGATTTCTCATGCGCTTTTAGATTCTTCCACACAAGCAAATCAAGGGCAATTGAGACACATGAAGCTCTGGCCAAGAAGCCAGTTTCAATTTCTTCTTCTCCCAACAGTTCCAGACACTATCAGTACTACAGGTTCCGCGCTTTCCCCGCATCAATATTCAAGAAGTGAGCTTTTTTGCTGTACCTGGGTTTATACTCCTCGCGTTCATTTTACAAACCGCTCGAGTGACTACGGAGGCTCAGTAGTCCCGTTACCCTATTCTATGAGGTTATAAGCAGTCATGACGAGTCTAATCGGTCTCCTTTCGTTTGTTCAAATCCCGCACACGAAAATGTAGCTGGTCGCACTGCTGGAAGTTCTACAAACCGACTTGATGATGATTCTTTTTGTTCTTTGCCTCTTTCGATGGTAAATCTTCCTCTTGGGAAAGCCGTGAAGCCCAGTTTGAATTATTAAAATTCTTCGGATGACATTGAAGCTGGCACCCGCTTAGCGATTAACTTAAAGATAGCGCCGGTGGTGTTCGTGAAGTAATTTCATTTGCTCACCAGTAATGGCTTCTCGTGTTAGAATTAGAGACTTCCGTTCAGCTAAGTAAACTAAACTTGAACAACTTTCCGAATCAGTTCAAAGAGACTGCTTCAAGCCTGCAAAGCACATTTTTTAAACAGTATAAACGACTATATGCTTTCTTACTTAGAAATAATCACCCATTTTCTTATGCACCGATCAACTTAGGATGCGTGAACGTGATTCAACACACTATAAGTATTGTGTTCTTGCCTTCCTATCAAAGCACAACCTAGTCGACTTCGTCACGGTTTGATGCACGGTGAAATGTGCGCGATAGGTGTAATAGAACCTCCATGACGTCCATGGTCTTCCACCAAAAAGGTGGCGGTAGTCGTTGCTGTATAGTCTACTATGCTTTGAATGCCGTTACTGGATAAAAAGTCATTCTGCAACAAACAGAGCATCTACAGAGGCCGTAAGAAAATTCGATTACACATTGCTTAGACGCATATCATCCATAGCTGCATCCAGTTGCTTATTCCAGGTAGGCCTTAAGCGATGGGGCTGGACATTAATAGGATGATGATTGCTTACGAAAAGAGGGACAAAAGAAAGCAAGGTCATTTAGTTGTAGGTAGGGTGTTCGGGTTCGGGGACGCCACGATTCCGATCCCCAGACCTCGATCCGGAATTTGTCTTAAACCCCGAACGTTCAGTTCCATCCCGTACTTCGTACTTCAAAAGCTTATAATATTTGAAAAATGTTTATTTCAGGCTTTTGAGGATTTTAGTAATTAGAGCTGCATAACGTGATTAACAGCCACTATTATTTTATTAAAATTATTAAATTTTTATTAAAATCACTACTGTTTGTAAGTAGTTTAAAGTCATAGCATGATTGTCTTTCATGGCACGTACAGAGAGTGTGCATTCGGCTGTGTAAGAGAGACTAAGTTATTCTGTTGGGGTATGATTTGTCTATACATTACTACTCTTTTTAACATATATTTAAATTTCATAGCAAAGTGATATTACCAATATGTTTACGTATCATAGTAAAATATGCAGCCTGTGTAAATTTTGATTACGCAGACATCAAAGGAAAGTGAGGTAATACACTTATAGCCCTGTTTTATATATATTCACCCTAAATATGTTTTGAATGATGTCATGTTTATTAACTATGTTGATAATTTCAGTAACGAATAAATAAAAAATAAATTCTAATACTCAACAGTAAATAACAGCTTTTCAGACGTAGAATGGCAGGGCAATTACTGTTTTTGTAGCTGGCATCTTACCAGCCAGTGTGTGTGAGTGAGTGGACCTGCTCATTGTCTAGACAACACCTTTTTCGTCCAAAATACTACGCTTCTATAACTAAGGCCCGGCAGTATTATTTTCACTGTAATTTCCTTATCTACATTTTATTGATAATTATGTATAATGTGGCTCAGGATCGGGAACCCCTATCCCGAATTTGTGATCCCGCTCCGCACCTTGATCGTGACCACTTCATCCCGAGCTTCGAAAAATCTGGACCTCGAACTCAATTAGCGTGCTGAACCTCAATTCCGAACAATTAATCTCGACCCGAACCTCAGTCCCATACCGAAACTCGAACACCCCTGCCTGTAGGATTTTTTAGAATTAGAGGCACATCATGCCAGGAACATGGGAAGAGCCACAATGGGCCAAACTTCAATGACAGGAAGCAGGTAGCATAAGACGATGCAAGTTCAACATTTTTGTACCTTTAAGATTGAAAGGTTCAAGCTGCTATTAGTAAAGACCGAATTGGTGCTGAATGGCTTTCCATCCTTGACTTTACGCCGAATTATCATCAAGTGGCCATAGACCTCTGTGACAAGGAAGAGACCACTTTCGTTCAACGCCTCTGGGCAATTCGTAACTATGCCATTTGGTCATTACAACGCTCAATTTGTTTGAATTGAATGCTTAATGGAATGTTTTTGTCTACCTTTTAATGGAGAATCATCCTCATTTACCTTGATGAAATCACCATCTCTGGTTATTCTTTTAGAGCATTTACAGGAAGCCTTCTCCGTACTGCCAGTCTAAAATACAGCTCTAGAAAGTGTCTGCTGACCCAATAATTAGTATTTTATCTAAGCTACATTATTATGGCATAAAACTGACCCTGTCAAAATGAAGCCGCCCTGAAAGGCTCAACCCTTTCATAAATTTCATCATATAGCTTTCTCGGCCTCTGCATCTATTATCGCCACAATGTCAAAAATGTTCCGGTCACTTTGCTGAACACTACTTAATTTAACCGTAAATATCACACTTTCTATTGGCACCAAGACCAATAGCAATTCTTTGAGACGCTCAAGGAACTATTTATTTTTTGTAGTGTTAAGAAAAAAGTCTTAGATAGCGCTGTTATAACAGCTCAGAGGGTGGAACACCAATCTACATACCAAACGCAACGTATATGGAAGTCCTTAAGTCATTATTGTCAGTCAGCCGTTCAATGTGCAATGATCTTGTATTTCCTGAGATTGGTTATCCGTTTTTCACCACGTAGGTGAAATGTAGACAAATTAAAATGTGGCGAAAAATACTAGCCAATCCAGAAAATCATCAGCCGTTACTTCAAGCATACGAGATAGCAATACTCTGCAACAGTGATTTGTATAAATGTTTAAATGGACTGCCTAGAATCAGTGTAAGTGAGTAGTATGCGCAGTAACAATCTCTGTTAGCAGATATCCTAAGAAATAGTAACTCAACTAAACGAGAAAGAGTTCACAGCTCATGTTTAATAGTACTCGTTATTCCAGATTCAACACCTGAGATGTACCGCATTGCATATACGCGATTCAGACTCCAGGCCTACTATTTAAAATTTGAAACTGATAGATGGCGTAACGTAGATAGAAAACACTGACTCTGTAATTGTGGAGAAATCCAAAAAGCACATTTTGATGGACTGTCATTTAACAGCTGAAACTAGAAGATTCAAAAATGAATACTTTACATCCTCAATGTCAATTATGAATAGCAATTTTGCATATGAAATCCGTTTTAATCTTCTAAAAGCTTATTAATAAGAAAAAACCCGAATTTTTGCAAGTATCTTAATGAAGTGTTAGAATTCTGTAAATTTTTTAAGCTCAGCTCAGTCATTATCATATATTTTTTTACTGCTACTGAACGAAAGTTTGTTATTCTGAACTTTTTTAACCTTTGTACAATGTTGCTGTTTTCTGAAAAGTAGAAAATTTTGGACTATAAAATGCTTCAATTCTGCTATCCCTGTCAAAGACTGTAAATAATAATTTTATAGTCAATAAACTACTACTGCTGCTGCTACTACCTATGAAGAACGATGAGGAACCTCAAAGCAAAAGCTCAATTGCAAAGAAAGACGAAGAAGAAACAACGAATAGTCAATTTTAGATTTCGATTTAACATTTTGTTTCAAACATAATGTTTATATCTAATACTACACTAAATCACACAAAAACTAGAAAAGAAAGATAATATATAAATGCATAAAAATTACAAAATTTCAGTAATGAAAATAAAATAACAAGTATACCCAAGCATGAACAGTAAAAAACATGACTCACTGATAAAGTATATTCAGGTATTTGGGAAATCTTCAACAAAATCTATGTACCTTAGTAAACAAGTGTTAATTAAACCAAAAGCATAAAGCAATTAACCTAGAAAGCAGGCATTAAAATTAGCGCAGCGAAACCAGACGTGCGCAAAAGCTAGTGTGTGAATTTGTGGGCTCCAGCGCCCTCAGGGGATTATCTCTCAGAACACAAGTAACAATATAATTCAAAGTCAAAAAGCATATGTCATACAGTACAGTCAATAGTATTTGTCAAAGTATGCGAAGTACCTATCAGCAGTGATTTGTCTACGCAAAAGATAATAAAAAAGTGCTTATCTATTTTGTATACATCAGAGCCCGTTTTATCGTAGTTATTATGGCAAGGAATCCATGTTTCCATACTGCTATTGATTATCGCATCGTATGGCAGCGAAATAACATCGCACAAAGTAGATTATACACCTAATTTTGTTTACCAGTACTGAGTATCCCAGCTTAATAATGGAAATTTCAAAGCTTTTTTGTAAATTTTTAAATTAATTTTTTACATTAAATTTTGCAGAATGAAGTCAACTCGGAAAAAGCTATAAACAGCTTGAGTTGCTACTATCGTTGTGCAGGAAAATCAGAATATCTCATATGTGATAAGGAGACCGATGTTATTGTGGGCGTTTGTGGATCCGGTAGAAATCCAGACTGCCAGTTCCAGTTTGGTTGCCACTCTGACACTTACAACATTATTAAGTGCTGTTCGCTTGTCGAATGAATGAAGTAATGTTCAATTGAGCATAATTTAATAAAAACTGATTTAGAGAATTATTCTAGAGCTATACTTATTTATTAAAATGAATTCATATAATTTACATCTTAAATTCATTTCAGCAATTGCTATTATCAGATAGCCATAGTACATGTAGCGAAATAGTGCAAACTGCTTGCGGATTAATATTACTTTTTTGGTTAAACATGGAATCGTGTGCTATTTTTCTTAAGGACCGAACAAAATTTAAATTAGTAGTAACCGATTTAAGATAAAATTTATCTTAGAATTGAAAATGAAAAAAAAACAGTGGTGTCAATTATTAAACCTAATATTTTTTTAAAACTAGAACTGACAGACAATTTCCTGTGCAAGTTTCTTTACATAATAAAGATGAATTTAAATAATCAATGAATTAAATTAAAATAAAAAGATCATTATGATGTGAAATCATATGAGTCAGCGGCGTTGTTCATAAACTTCTTAAATTTCATAAAAACAAGTCTAAGGTTGTGTAAATAGCACTTTGTCATTTGTTTTTATTTTATTTTAACTCATACCCTAGAAGGAGCAATCGAAAAAACAGCAACCGTCCAGTGTCCTTAACCCTTTGACCTGAAGTCAACGGTTCCCATGTCAATGCCAGTGCAAGTTTTTCATGACTTTAAGTACTATGGTTTTCGAGTTATTAAAGCACAAGAAAACCCTCCACTTACATAAAACTTAAAAAAATCGTCTTGAAATTTTATACCACTTACATACAGGGCTTCAAGCAGTCACGCTGTATAAAACGTATAAATTTAAACTCCCGTTAGGCGCAGCCATTTTGATGGTAGGTCGTTTGAAACAAGTTTAGATAGCACTGTGTAAAATTTGAAAAAATATTCAGAGCATTCGTAGCACATACATGCTGCTAACTAAGTAAATTTTTAAATTACTTGTCAATAGGATTAAAAATACGTTTTTGGTTAGTGAGTGGCGCACCATGAACGGTGAGTCAGCGACATTTTACTAATTGGCACAAACAGTTTAAATTGTTATTTCTAGTTATAAAAGTCTTTCCAGTATGTAAGCGAAATGCTAAGTAATATAATTTGCATAGAAAGGTTTTTGAGACATAATTTAACATTGCTTTTTCTTCCCCGGATTTAAGTTTGCGTAGTGACATCATGTAATGGCGCCGTCGGAACAGTATTGCGGGAGATTTAAAATGAAAACAAACAAAAATTCTTTTTAACACGAACACGATGTCTGTATAAAATTGCTGTAAAGTAATATAATTTTTAAGGCGATTTTTCTGAAACCTATTTCAGCTACCCCTTTTCTTGTCCTTTAAGCTGTAGCGCAAGAGAAATAATTATGACCAAGCCATAAACTTAAGATTCTGCAATATGACCAAAACTGCAAGTGCCGACCGTAGAAAATCTTTGCTGCCTTGACCTGTGTCTCAAGATCATAATTTCGCTATTGTTAAATTCGCCATGCTTGATTACCTAGGTGATGCATTTCGTTTCAATGACCTAGAAACGTATAACATTTTGACCGGTTACCTTGGAACAGGGGTCTACCATTCTTTGGCCAACCTATACCATTCAATTTATCTTGCCGAGACCAGTCATTTGATGTACAACAAGCCACTATTCTTCAAGACTGGCAAAACATCTGTGACAACCCACCCGTTTTTAGTTTTTGGCCCATTTCCTTCCAAATGATCCATATAGATTTGTTTGCAAATTCAGCGTCAGGGTATCCGAGGCAGCCGTTGCTAAGACAGTCTAAGTGCGAGTTTCACGAGCAAAACCGTACTAAATGTTTTGGGGGGAGATGCCACTTAGGAAGGAAGCTATGACATTTAACAAAACTAGTATCAAACTTTAAGTAATGATTAGCTCTTGTTATTGAAAAAAACTTGTTTTTGCGTCAAATTTGACTTTTAAGACGAGTTTTTGTCACACCCAGTTTCATCAATATAGAATTTTGTGGTCCCTATTTTTGTAACGTTGTGAGTGTGTTTGAATGTGTTGTTTTAGGAGAGATATTCAACTTTCTTTTTGATGCAAGTGTGTAGCGAGGTTTGCTGCGTTTGACGGATTGGTGTTTTGCAGTAGAGAAAAAGCGACCGAATTCCGAATCCTGGGTCAGGTTCCTCCTGATGACTCTGACAATTATCGTGCTTGTGTCCGTTGATATTATGAGGATTGATTATATTTTTCCCTTATTCACTCTATATCGCTTCGGTTATTATTACTGCTTGCCAGGAACTACTGTTGTGATGAAGACACGAAGTCATGCGCGGCGATTATTGCTGTATTCGCATGTTACTATTCATTAAAGAGTGTGACAGAATGCTGAGTTATATGCCAAGTGTAAACAGAGCACATCGTTAATTAAAGCAGGTAGACAGCTCCCTGGGATGAGCTTAATCTGAATGCGCGAGCAGAAGAAGCTTGTCATGCCACGCTGGCTCGTGGTGTTGTCAGTGCTTGCAGCATAAATACAGGCAGTAGTAATAACCGCGTGAAAAAATATGTAGTTTATAATCTGCTATGCTATAATGAGGGCATCCAAAATCATGTTTGAGGTGCAGAGGAAATAATATGATTTACTGTGTTGTCAAGTGCGTGTCGTCGCGTTAGTGGTGATGTAATTTTTAGGACAAGTGAGTTCATAGTTGCGATATATTTTCGATACATAGTTTGCGATAGCTGGATGGAATGCAGTAGGCCTAGTGACTTCATTGATGAACTCCGAAATGCTTTACTAGGTTTGTAATTACTGTTTTAATCATCTCATTAAAAACACTAGCAAGCAACACATATAAACGGCACAAGAGATGTAGGTTGTATTTTTAAAACATAATATTCGCGTAACGGGAGTTTTTATCAGATTTTGATAATAAGATCGTCAAAATAAATAGACCATGCGGCGGAACAGGTATTGTATAGAAGAAAAACTTGTCTTAAAGTTAAAGAAATCAAAATTTATTTAAAACGAATTACTACCGTTGAAATTGAAATCTTTAAAACCGTTGTAATATGTTTGGTTAATGTGTATATGCCTAACGACAATTACTCAGTTACTAATCCTCATCCTGAATTTTATGAAACTTGGTTACGTCTTTGACATTGCAAGTAATTATAGCTTTGTTTTCCTAGCTAGTGATTTTAACTGCGATTTAAGTAGAACGACTGACCAAGTACAGATGTTAAAAAGGTTATCCAGAGGGAGAATGTTGAATTTGTTATTAACAAGTGTCACTCGAACATCGATTATATATGTTATGTACGGCGCCTTCGTATTGTAAAAACTCAAAACATCCTTCGAAATAATAAATTAGCAACGTCTCCTTCGAGTTCTAATAATAGAAAATTGTTGGATGAAATAAAAAAATTGCCTCAAACACACAAATCTGTTGTTAATAATATAGAAGGTATTTGCGAACCAAAGACGATAGCAATTGAATTACACGTGATTTTGAACAATTATATGATAGCGTTGGAACTGAGAAGTCTAAACTCATGTAATTATATAAGGACTTCCGCTCTCATAGTGAAAATGATAAATTTATGATATCTTTAAACGAAGTTAAAAAAGCAGTTAAAATGATCAAACGCGGTAAAAAAGATGGCTCTGTAGGTTTAGATAGTTATCACAACCTACCGATCACAAAGGCGATTAATAATGGATCGCCTTTAGTATTTCAACACGTGACTTTCTTAATAAATAATATGATTGAGTGTTTCCATTACCCGCGCAATCCATACAAAAGCTCGATAATTTCAACTGTGAAAAACCCGCATATTAGCCAAAACATCAAGTCTAATTATAGAGGGATTATTGTTTAGTTAAACTGGCAGACTATGTTATTATGAATAAATTTTGTGATAAATTAACGAGCACAGATCTGCAGTTTGCCTATAAAAAGAATTATCCCCCAGGTTGTGCCGCCTAGTTCTAAAAGACACTATAAAATAATGTCTAAAAAAGGTAATCCTGTGTACAGCTCAAAAGCTTTTGACAGAGTTAATCTTCTAAAATTATTTTCCAAATTAGAACAAATTGCCGGATTCATTATTAGGTCTTCTGATAGATTCATACCTAAAAGAAGATGTTTGTGTGTGTTGGAATAAAGTTAAATCGTATGAATTTTCTGTCACAAATGGAATAAGATAAGGAAGAGTACTATCTGATGTTTTATTCACAGTTTATATTGATGAATTATTATGTAATCTTAAACAATCTAAAGTAGGGTGCTATATTGTAAACGAATTTGTAGGTGCATTGGGATGTGCTAATGACGTCACTTTACTTGCTCCATCGCTAACTGCGCTGAAGCTGATGTTGAACATTTGTGATAAATATGCCATCAAACATGCTATGATATTTAATATTGAAAAATCCAAGTGTGTCTTGTTCAGCGAAAGTCAAATTATAAAAACCCCAATGTCACTTAATGATGTACAATTAAAATGGCACCGTGAAATGTGGCATCTTGGACATTGTCTAATGTATAATTTGGATCAATCAAGTGAAATTAAAAGATGCTATCTTGACAACATTAAATGTGTTATTTCCACGCCATGATTCTTTAAAACTTCGTGACGTCAGAACATGTAAATATTACGTCTCTGCTGTTTTTATGTTTTATGGATATTACTGATGAGTTCTGGCAATTAATAGCGTTTTAAATCAATCAATGAGATGATGGAGAAAAATTATTGAATAAGTTTTTGGATCAAAAGTAATTCGAACTGGCTCAGTGAGTGTTTTCTGAGTTTTTAACTCATTGGAAAATAAGTAAAGATGGCGACTATGGAAGGTGATATCAACTGTTCAAACACGGATAGCATCTCGCAACAGAAGATAAAGCGGGATGAATGTAGACAACGAAAAGCGACGAAGTCGTAAGTTTGTTTTAATAGACAGAATTAACCTACAGTTTCCTAATAATTTTACGAAAAAGTGTATTGATAATCAACCCCAGAATGAAGTCGCCACAGCAACAGGTGGACTAATTATGTTAAGGCACAAATTAACAGGGGCTGAAATTATTCACATTGCTAGCCGAGTTCTGGAAAGCATTGAATTAAGTGCCATAAAAGACGCTGAACTAACCACGCCAGACTGCCAATATTGCTAGAGAATTAGCTTTTCCAAAAAAAGTTACTTGGCTAAAAACATACAAGACAGGAAATAGTTATTATACAAGGACGGTGTTATGTGAAGTGGAGCACAGAAAATTTACCAAAAACTCTGCAGATTGTCTACTCTAAATTGCATAAGGAAGTACAACCTGATCGTGATGAGGAAATTTTTGAAGATGCGGGTGACCAAGAATGATGCAGTTCATAATGACATGTCCAGCATGCTAGAACCGCCCTTCTTAACACCAATTGCGGGAACTTCAAGTGACTGTAGATCAATTAAGCATAACGTGGGTCTACTGTTGCCAAAAATTGGTCATACACGTATGTTTACCGACTTGTTTACCTGAATGACTGTAAACATAAAACAAAATTTCTCATGCAGGACATTGGGGGATTCCCTACAGAAGTTAACAACCTAATTGAGCTGATTAACCTAGAAATAAATCTGGAGCTACAGCTTTCATTTCCCAATTACGTCGAGGTGGATGATGTGCAGATAGAACCTTTACGTCAACAACTATACTTCTTGTGCATCGAACAAAAAAAGGAAAGATGGCAAAATAATCTTGAAATGTCTCGTTTAAAAGAGCAACTGAACAATGATGACGTTATACTAACACGCATGCAACAGGAACTAAACAAAAGTGAGGCAGCGTTATCCCACTTTAAGCACAAGAAAATAGGTACGTGAAGCAGGCCTTATTATTACTTTTTGCCAATTCTATGCGTATATTGTACTCGCGTTAAAAGTTTGTTTGTTTTCATTTTAAAATTCCCGCAACACTGTTCCGACGGCGCCATTACATAACGCACAACGTAAATCATGGGAAGAAAAGGCAATGTTAAACTATGTCCCAAAAATTTTCCATGCAAAATTATATTACTTAGCATTTCGCTTACCTGCTTGAAAGACTTATGTGACTATAAAAAGAAAATTTTTAATTAATTTTTAATTGGGCCCTGTGGCCTAATCCAATTTGACTACTCCATCGAGTACCGGAAAACAGCAGATCACAGCAATGCAAATGCCCTTAGTCGCTTGCCATCTGGAGACGACAACGACTTTGACAGGGAGGGAAATGGTAAAGACATGTACATGGTATGTGCCATCAAAGTTATAAGTCTTCAAGTCAAGCCCGTGAACGCTAACAACGTGAAAGTCGAAAAGTCCCGGAAGTTGTCGGATTCACTCAGTATCTGCCACGGATGACTCATCCATAGATTAAGAGTTGTGATTCCACAGAGCCTGCTGTCCAAGATCCTGGATCTACTGCATATCAGGCACTTTGGCATGGAACGCATGAAACAGCTGGCAAGAGCAGCTGTCTACTGGCCCAGTATCGATGCGGCTATCAAGATGGCTAGCCGACGATGTGACTTCTGTGGAGAACATCAAAACAAGCCATCCAAGCCTGTAGTTCACCCGTGGATACTACCAGAGAAGCCTTGGAGCCGCTTACACCTGGATCACGCCATTAACTTCATGGGTACGAAATGGCTGGTGATCACAGATGCTTACTCAAAGTATCCATGCATTCCACATCCACTAGAGCCACTCTAGATCTGCTGGAAGAGGACTTTGCTCACTTTGGATCACCTCACACGCTGGTCACAGACAATGATCAACCTTCATATCTGAAGAACTCCAGAGCTGGTGCAGAGAACATGGGATCACACATCTCACAGGAGCACCATATCATCCAGCCACCAACGGAGCAGCATTCATTCGTGCAAACGTACGTGCATTTATATGTGTATGTAACCGACGAGACTACAGCTCTGACGACAGAACCGTTCTCGGCGATCTGTACGCCAAACGAAAGTCTCGATCCACAGGGTGGGACGGACAGGGGCAAAAAGTCTAAAAAACGCCCTTTTGACCGTTTTTTTTTTGCAAAAAAATTGCAAAATTTATACCGCTTATTTCTAGGGAACGTGCCGTTGGCGGAGCCAGTAATTGTTGAATAGCCGGTTCAATGGCGGGTGTAGTAGGCATATTTAAAATTTGCGAGAGGGCCGCAACATCTCGCAACAGGCGTTTTCCCGGACAAAGCCCCGATTTTTTTCGAAATTTTAACCAAACAGCCTGTAGAAAAACGTTGCAGCGGTGCCTAGTGGGACTCTTGGAAAGAGATATATAGCTCTTTGGAAAAAGGATGAACGGGGCTACGTGGCAATGTGCCTCACTTTTGGGTTCGCTTCCAACAAAAGGGGTGGCGACGAGTTGATCAGAGTTTCCAATTTGGGCGATTCTTGCTTAGAAGCTACAGTGACATTTGCATTGTTCTGACGTCATTCCATTGTATTCATGCTAGCTGTTATGATGTAATTCATATAATAATATAATAATATGATGTATAATGTTAGCCTATTTAGATCAGAAGGAACAGTTAGCAAACACTGTGTAGAATGTTTGTGGATTAACGATAACCAATAAAAAGGTCTGAGAGCATTTGACTTTTCACATAGTTTCAGTAATGTGCAAAATATTTTGTATAGTTTGACTAGGCTGTTATCTTTGTTGAATTGCTGTTATCATCATTGTCGTTGTCGCCATCATCATCACTATCGGCGCCAGCAGCTGTGTTATGGTGTAGTGTGTGTAGTGGGTATAGTGTGGGTGGTGTGATGTGGTGGGCATAGTGTGGCATGGTGTGGGTGGTGTGGCGTGGTGAAGTGATGTGGTGTGGTGTGGTGTGCTGTGGGTGGTGTGGTGTGGTGAGGTGGGTATGGGGTTAATGTGGGTGGTGTAGTGTAGTATGGTGGGTGTGGCATAGTGTGGTGTGCTGTGGGTAGGTTGTCATGAGTTTATATGCAAAATTTTAATCCACTGGTGATTTTACGACTATGCGTTCTGTGGTTTTGCTCACTATAGGTAATATAGAGATTAAGTGGTAGCGATCTCTATCACGCCGAATTATAAATTGGGTAACACGCACAATATTGTTATCAATCTTAAGCTGTATAGGATTGATTTGCTTTTTAAAGGGAGTAGCTATTTTAGGTTTTTCCATAATTTTTCTGGTATCCAAAGAGTCTGCGATAGCATTTTGGTCTAATCTTGTTTCCTGAACTTTGGTAAACACCTTTTTGCTTGCTTGTATAGAATGGAAAAAATTGGTTTTTGTGTAGATCGAGCTTGCTTGCTAAGATAGTCGTGTGTTCTAACGGAATCTAAGACGTCATCCTTCAGCCATTCTTGAGTATTTTGCTTTACACAACGTTCTTTTACTTATTTTATTTATTACATTAGAAAGACGACTTTGCATATCATTTTAATCAGTTATGCTATCAATATGCGTCCTGTCTATTTGCTTTAGGTCATTTTGAAAAGCTTTTCTGTCTATGTTGTTCAGTTTGCTGTGTGTGTTGTTTGCTTTTGTTTTTGTTGCAGCATTTTATTTTCTTACACAGTGAATAAGTTCGTGTCCATTGAGTCCTACTGATGTAGTACCACAGTCCCGAAATTATCCTGATTACAAACATATATGTGATCAATGACAGTCTTGGACGTCTGTAATTCTAGCAGAACTATCAATAATTTGTATTAAATAATATGCTTTTTACTGGCTAATTTGCTTTTTTACCTATACTTTTACTGTAGTCTACATTAAAGTCGCCTAACAGCATCATTTCCATGTTCTCATTTACAACAATTGATATATTTTCATCCGATCTAAATTGTTAAAAAATTCATTTGTGCTATTAGGAGGCCTACGAAATGTCCGTATTAAATTAAGATAGGTGAAGTTTTCTTGTGAGCTAATAAACTAATAAGCCTCCATCTTTTCTTTTGTTCAGTGACCTCTTCTCACGATGTTAAACCCACCAAAATAGAGACAGTCATCGGATGTATTTTCTTTCAGCCACACCCTACTATGACATCTGTGTTGTTTTTAATTGTAGGCATTAGCAATTCTAGTTTATTTACAAGTCCACTAAAAACAATATGTATATTAAACTGAGCTAAACGAAGGCATTTAGCCAGTTCTATTTCAAATTCTTTGGAGCTTGTCAGATAAACTGGCGTTAGGCCTACTGAATTGACCATAAAATGATAAATTTGGTAGAGTCTCGTTTGTGTTTTTGAATCAGGTATGCTTGTATACAGTCTGTAGAACTGACTCTGACACGTTATATCAGGCAATCTGCCATTTACGTGGAATGAATTTGCCTGTTCTCTCTCCATTAATGTACATTAATTCAAGCATATCTAGGAATTACTAAGTAATACGTATATGTACGGTATTTGTATAGGCCTGTGACTGGCGAAGTCAGTATTTCTTCGTTCTTTCAGTCTCTTTCTTTCATTGTAAGATTTTCAGACTTTCAGATTTTAAATATTGCGCTCTAATTCCTTTCGACTGGAAGCACTACACATGTTTACTGTGCGATAATGATATTGTAGCAAAAATTTCGACATTTTACAACTTAACAGGAAATTGATGTCTACGATGCTAATTGTTATTTGTAGCCGTAGCTTGCCTTGTACAAGCTGCATCGAACCCGTCTTTTTAATACATTTTAACTGCTGCAAAGTAGATATAATAGCATAAGTTAGTGGTACGAGTGTATTTAATAATTTAGAATTTTAGTATACATAATATAGTATAATTTTAGTATACATAGTATAACTGAACGTTTCGGTCTATTCATAATACATTGATATTGATCCGCAATTTTAGTTTTAAGGCGAATTTGCTATACAGTTAACGCGAAACAGCAAAGATACCATCAAAGGTAAAATTACTCAATGCAGAAAAAATTGTATTTATATTTGTGTATTAAAAATGCGCCCCAATATATAGGAATTAAGGCTGCAGCTGCAAAGCAATAGTCGGATCATATTAATATCTTTAAAATGGTAGGCCTACACGTTGCTATACCAGCCAGCATGAATATTTATTTTTATAAACATATTTCGCTTAATAACTCGCTAGCCGTTGTGACAGCTGATCTCTCGTGGGGCTAGGGAGAGCGAGTGTTGTTCTGTTTTTCTCTTAGTTCTGCATTTCCACCTAGGGCTTTCAATTTTTTTCACATTTTTTCACAAATATTTAGGTACTGTACGGTACATCTGCACCTGGGATTTTAAAAAGCTGAGATTCATTAACGGCCCGAAATAGACAAAGCCAGGAAATGGGTTCATGTCAATAACGCCCTAAGTACAACAGCTGGAATAACGAAGCTTGTAGGGCAGGTACCTGAAGTGCGAACTTAGACAACACAATACTGCCCGATTACTTCTGGCAAAAGGGTCAAGGACAGTATATATAGGGTCAAGGACAGCTTTTGAACTGGAGCCCCAATTTTTGGCATAGAACAATCAGAACCATCGGCAAAAAATGAGGGGCAAGATGATGTCTATATTTACAAAACTGCCACTAATACGCAATCGATTATAATCAATATCTATGAGACAGGAGCCATTCTTATTAACGATAGGGCGTACAAAAGGTAGTGGACAAATAATTAACCTCCAATATTTTATAGAATTAATTGATCGTACACAGCAGGGACAAGAGACCGAAAAGAACGTGACAAGTAAACTCTTGGCCAAGGAGATTCAAAACATGAAGACGTGTACAATAGATGCGTGCACTAATTCAAGAAGTGGTGTAGTGTCACATACGCAAAAACATTAAGCAATGTATCGGAGACGGAAACAGCAAACAAGCTTAACAAATGGTTAACCTAACGAATCGAAAAGCATTGAGCGCATGAAAAAACATTCTTAGGTAAAGCCTAAAAAATTTGACGCTCACACAAACTGTTTTGTTGCATACAGGGCTTGCGTTAGCAACAACGCTGTATAAAACGTGTAAATCTAAACTCTTGCGATGACAGGTAAGCATTTTTTCAAATGTAAGTCATTTGAAACAAGTTATAACATTGCGTAAAATTTGAGCAAAACAGTCACAGCATTCGCAGCACGCTCCTCGCCAGCTAAGCAAAAGTTTAAACTACTTTATATTTTCAGTAAGATCAATAATGTATTTTTAAGAGCCTGTAGTGCACACCGGGATGGCGATGCAATGACGTTGTACCAGGTGGCGCGAATATTTTAAATTATTGAGTATTTTCTTTTCCAGATACAAAAGTCTTTCAAAGAGGCAAGCATAACGCTTAAGTAATATAACTTTACATGAAAAGAGATTTTAGATTTTCTTTAAAATCTCCTTTTCTTACCCTTTAACAAAATAGCATAATTGAGTTGTTCAAAAAGACCATTAACGTGACATTCCATGGTAAATCCTCTAAAGACAGTAAAGTAGCAGCCAGCGACGCGATACAGGGCTTACATGTATTAAAAATTGAGAGAGGACGTTTTTCTCAAAAAGGCGACATAGAAGCCAATTATCGACTAGAGATCGCCGACATAAATGCTAAAACTGAACAGCAGATAAGGCATAAGATATATGTACAAGAAAAAATTCGAACCTATGAATGAAAACTAAAAGTAAAATTCGACAAAGAATAGAACCTTGAGGGACACAAGCATTTGTGAAGCCAAAGTCAGTGTATTTACTATTTAATACAACACGCTGACAACGGTTAGATAAATAGGATTAGAACAATTTTAGCAAATTACTTATTATACCGACTCATTTGAGTTTAAATAGCAGACCCGGATGCCAAACCTCATCAAATCCTTTAATGATGTCCAAGAAGACAGCCCTTACATCAAAATCCGCTTCAAGTGCCTGGCAAATGTTGTGCACTATATGAAGATGCTGATAAATAGTATCATCGTTTGGTTTGAACCCAGAGTTTCTAAACGTTAATAAATAATTATCCGCAATAAGATAATTAAACAGATATTTATAAAAAATTCTTTCCAAGACTTTTGGCAGACAAGGTGGAAGTCATTCGGACCTATAATTGTTTTTTAGTTGACGATTATCGTTTTTATAAAATGGACAAACATTGGCCTTGTTCCAGATTCTAGGAAAAATTGATGCTTGGACAGAAGAATTAAATAACAAACAAACAGGAGTTGAAATAAGACTCAGCGGTTTTCTTTAAAACCTGATTGCTAAAGGAGCAACTACCTGATGCTTTTGATGTATTTAAGCTTAAAGGACAAGAAAAGGGGCACCTGAAGCACGTTTCAGAAGAATCTCCTTAAAAAATTATACTACTTTGCAGCAATTTTATGCACATATTCGCGTTGAAAGGGATTTTCGTTTGTTTTCATTTTAAATCTCCCGCAATACTGTTCCGACAGCGCTATTACGTGACATCACTACGCAAACGTAAATCAGGTGAAGAAAATGCAATGTTAAATTATGACCCAAAACACTTTTCGTGCAAATCTATATTACTTACTATTTCACTTACCTGCTGGAAAGACTTATGTAACTCGACTAATAATTTAAAATATTTGTGCCAATCGGTAAAATGTCGCTGACTCACCCTTCATGGTGCGCCACTCACTAACTAAAAACGTATTTTTAATCCTATTGACAAGTAATTTAAAAATTTACTTAGTTAGCAGCATGTATGTGCTACGAATGCCTAACGGTCATCGCGGGAGTTTAAATTTATACGTTTAAATTTACGTTTTATACAGCGTTACGGCCGATGCAAGCCATGCATGCGAAAAGGTAGTATGTAAGTGGTATAAAATTTCAAGACTAATTTTTAAGCTTTATGTAAGTGGAGGATTTTCTTGTGCTTTAAAAGTACGTTCTGAACTTCATTAGCACGTAATGTAATATAACATTTATTTATATAGCTCACCACATCATTTAAAATCCCAGCACGCTGAATCATAAAATACATTTAAAACTAGTTGACAATGTTTCTGACTTGGTCAGAAATGAAAGATTTTGCAGACAACAGTTGTAGAATTCAGCCTGAAAAAAAAGAAACGACAGCCTTTTTTGTAAGTGCTTATTTTCTTTTAATTGAATTCACCTTGCTCTCAAGTACCAAGAAAGTGCATTTCACAATGTAACCTCAGCGTTTAACTGTTCAGTACGTCCCCCACGGGTAAAAGATCAACCAGTCTCGGCATAACTTATTTCATTTAGTTTTTCTCATTGAAACTTTTCATTTGGTATACTACATGGTACTATTTCTAGTCAATCGACGCATTTCTGATACCGACCACCATTTTTGGCTTTTGCCCCTTACTGGGGTCAGAAATCAACCAATCACTGAGTAATTATTACCATTCAATTTGTCACACTGCCCCATGCTGGTGTCACTCGCCATATTTGTAGCAACATTATCAATGTTTTGTGTCACGGTGCTGGTTCCCAGACCGGTTTGTGCAGTAGAACAACTGGAAGTCTGCAAAATGGGTTCAAAAGACTGGTCCAGGTTGCTTAGGCTAGTTTCAAAATGTACACGTGGGGTAGACCTAGAAGGACATTTGGATCTGCCAAGACCTTTGATTTTGATGCTGAGTGTCAGGGGTAGAACCCAAAAGAGGTTTCCTTACCAAAGTATCACTGTTGTAGGCGTCTCTGGTTCGCGACATGCAGTAAAATCCCAAATTGCACTTGAAATTGTCTCAGGCTACGTAACAACCACATTTGTCAGGTCTTGAAAACACTCAGAAATACTGGATAACTGTTGTCTGATTTCGTGAGTATCTGACGCGAAATTTTGCCCAAAATTTTGATTATTTGGACTAACTCGCCTGCCCAACGCTGAATACGTGCCTGCCACGTGCCCTGAAAGAAAATCAATATTAAACATACCCCAAGTACTCACACTAGGCTGGGAAGCGGAATGTTGCGAAGTAACAGGTAGAAAATGTAGCTGACTTTGGTTTTGCCTACTTGAACATTCAGGTGGCTTTGCTGCATGCTTTTCAGTACAAAAGTTATGCACAGGGCAAGTAACAAAAGGATTAGTTGTATTACAAGCACAGATCGACAATACATCCCATCCAATGCATCATTAGTACAACTAGCATCAAAACTATAGCAATGTTCCTTAGAACCTAAGGCAGTGCCTCTTCCTGACCATTGGAAAAATACACACTCTGTTCTAGCAGAAAATCGGCAAGCTGACGGTGTTGTAACCGTTCTAAGTCAACATCAACCACAGTACAATAATCGGAATGCCCAGATGACGGTAATATCCCACTTGTTCTGACTCCAGTGTCCTGTCGTCGTCCGCTCATAGCAGAGGCAGGACGGATGATACCGCGGCCCACAACATGCTGCATATCTTATTTGATCCAGCTAAATGCCTCACCCAAAATAAAATTCGAATAATAGAATCGAAATGACAGTTTATTATTAAGTCACTTTTGAGCAAGAACAACCAGCTTACCTAGAAGAACGGAGTTTGTGGCAAAGCCTGTGAAATGTGAACAGAGCAGAGTTGCAATGAAAGACACTGACCACTGTCAAGGATCTACAGTAGACCTTCCCTTTTTATAAGCTCAGGTGTGCGCGTGACTACTGCTTTTACTAACACAATGTCTTAATAGGAGTCTGTGTTAGATAAAGCCACGTTCACATGCACACCTGAGAGGTCTACTGTATTATTTTCCCAGTATTAATTTCATTTCTTTAATTTCAGCATTTAGTACACTACTAATACAGGAACATTTTTGTACGATTGCTTTTTTATCTTTGTATTACGTTTTCTAATCAAACGAATCAGACGAATAGGTTTAGGATTGTTCAGTTTTGGCAAAGTTTTGCTTTCTACTGAGCGCGTGCAAGTTTTATTATAGAAATCCTTTGCATTACAATAATATATGTCCATCTTTTCCTACTTTTTCATTTGTGCAATTTTTTTCCTGTATCATAAGATTATACCAGAATTACAAAATTTTACACTCTTATGTATGTGTTTGTATGCACTAGTCAACTTTGCATAAAATACACTATCGTATGCACCTGAAATTTGCACACACGAGCATCTACATTTACTGTAGAAGCAGTCAACAACGAAATCGAAGACCTAACCATGTTCATCGAACATTTTTTTATTTCGGGGAGTCGTAGACTGCATCTCCATTTCTACGGGAAGTCCTGCAAATTAAGGAAAAAAAGAATAATAATAATAATAATAATAATAATAATAATAATAATAATAATAATAATAATAATAATAATAATAATAATAATCTGTTCGTTTAATTATTATTTATAATACAGCTATGAACAGAAGTCAAGAGACTTATACGTCCATTAAAACAGCGTAAATTGACAATACATAAAAAGTAAAATTACAGCTAAAAGTACAGAATACATGGCACATGGTTAGTGCAATATAAAGGCACAAATATGTGCAAATAAATTAAAAGTGCAGATAAAAGGATGCAAACTTAATTAGCACAGTAAAATTACATAATTATAATAAAAATATTTACATCTTACTCTGTTGCTCTCTTGTAAACGTGCATCGAACCTCAGTTGTAAAAGCTTGTGCTGCCTAGTTTTCAGAAATTTTACTTTACAGTTTTATTTTACGTTACGTATGTTTCTAGTGTTTGTTTTTTGGCGTCCATTTAAAGTGTTTGTTTTATCGTTACCAAAGGCAATTGTTACTGTGATAGAGACAGTACTTTTCCACCTAACAGCAGACGCTAGCGCACATTATCTCAGACATGTGTGGCCGCTAGGGGTGAGCATTCTCTACCAGAAAGCGAATTCGAATCGAACCGAATTTGTGACTTTCGAATTCGAATCGAACCGAACTTCAGTGTTTCGAATTCGAACCGAATTCGAATTCAGATCGAAAGATTTTCGAACAAGTTTTCGAACCACCAGCAAAAATTAGTCTTACAAAGATCATGCATCTCACTAGATTTTGTTCTGCAATAAAACGACTAGTAATTTGTTTAACATTGTGTGCAGAAATCAGAGCTAAATTATGCTAATTGCATGATGTTTCAATCGTTTTAGTAATAAAGAACATGTGTGATTGAAGTGCTGAATTATTCGAATCTATAGTTTTGGATTCGAATCGAGTTCGAACGTTCGATGCTCACCCCTAGTGGCCGTATGCACACAAACGCCAAACATCACGTTGGTTGGGCTGTGAAGCAAATTGTACTTCCCTCACGTGCTCCGGTTCCGGACAAATATAAAAAAAGAACTACAGAAAGAAGACTTATTTGTATATTGAATATTATCAAAATAAAGAGCGAAAACAGGGGGTGCTTCAGTACCACAGTACCTATACAAGAGCCGCCACTGAATCGGACACAACTGAAACTACGCATTACAAATCCGCTTTCAGCCGTTAACTTAGATTGTTCCGTGACTTCCATCCTGTTTAGTACCTACAAAAGATCTTCGATAAAAGTTGTCAATCAGTCGCAATTCAAAATACGATAATAGTCGCTCAAAACGGCAGACTAAGCAAACAAAATGGCCACTTGAATACTGCTTTACTTTCGTTATTGACTTGTTTCGCATGACAAATTTTTACGTTGTTTACAGACTACAAAATGGAGATAACGAGTGAGAAAATGTAAAATTCCATGCAAATATGAATTTACTTTCATGCAAATATGAATTTACTTTCTTGTGTACAAAGACATTTCAATAATTTCACACAAGTAGGAGTGGACAAACAAATTCTTCAATAAATTCAAATTCTTGTGAAAAAAAGTCGATAAGCGTTTAGCATCTATGCCCTCATACAATTTAGTCTTTGTCTATAGTTTTTGATTTTTTTTTCACCTAATAGTCTTTGCTTTATTTCAAATTAGTAAGCGTTATGCAATCTTTCCTTCCTTCAATGTTTTAACAGTTTGTCACATTTGTAATTTTTTTTGGTTTCAGTAAAAACATTTTCTCTTCTCCAGTGTGCTTGATTTTGGTTCGAGGACGAACCGTTTTCTGTAGAGGAGGGCAGTTGTTACGTACTAGACTAAGGACAGACTTAACTAGTCGTTGGTAGGTCGCTGAGTGCACTGGTTACATTTGGTTACCAACCAGGGCCGAGCCGAATCAGTCTTTAAAACTCCTCCAACCTCAGACAGTGGCCAGGGCCTAAGTAGTCTACGAGAGCGGGAGCTACTGAACAGAATGTTATAGCTCGTGATGTGATCAAGAATTCAATGCAGCTCAACGCAGTGTGAATGTTTAAACAATAATTGTTAAATAAATGAAACATTTAATTCTATTAACAATTACCTCATAAACAAACGGGACAGACCTTTCAGTTTTTACTACCAAAAGTATTCAGAGCATAACATCACACAAAAAACTCGAATACTAAAGTCAAAATTTGCTACAATCATGCGGGCATGTTTTAAGTACTGACAATAATACTGTATTACTGACTGAGTTTAAGCGATACCTAATAGCCTAACTTCTGGGCCACTGCGTATGCTAGCATTCGATGACTATCGTCTACCTGCGTCGTGAGGGGTCACGTGACTAGCTGAACGAATTTACAGTTTGTGTACCACACAGGTAGAAATCCCAGGCTTTAAGCGTTCTAACCCCTCTACACCCAATCAGCTTATTATCGAACGCTTGATAAGTTGCTAGAAACGAAATGAACAAACTCACCAGTGCTGAATATTACAGATCCGTTGCAATAAACCGCCATAGTTCTTCCAGGAAGCACTGTCCGCTTACAAACGTCAGATCGCGCCCAACCCGTGAAGTTCCGAGCGATTATAACTTTTTGCTCACCACAGTCCAAAAGGATATTGTGAACGTTTCATCAAAAAACTTCCTTCTACTTAAACATTGCAGGTTAGCCCAAATAGTGGCTTTCCTGTTCGACCGTTCAGCAGCAAAATTAGGTAGAACACATGTAAAACACGCACGGGTAAAATTAGGATATGAATGAAGCCGGTTTTTGTGGAAGTGCAAACGAAGATCTGACGGTCGGGCCCATCCCAGGTACCTAATTCGATGGTGCTTAAACTAATGGTGAAACATCTAGATGTTACATAACAATTCAAGGCAGTGTGAATAGGAATAAAAATAAAGCAAGACTGGTCTCTCTGAGACCATATTGAAGAAAATATAAGCGAACTAAGAAAGTTCCAGCAGCGTTACGGAGGCGAAATGCCATTTATTTTCAACCTTTCTCTACATTGTGGTAATCTCGTCTGTGCGAAGCCATTACATAGTAGCGCTGAGTACCAGATATAAAACAGTCGCTATAGATGATAATGATGATAATTCTTTATTTGCACAATATATACGTATATGTACATGCAAGACCTCTATTTACAGGCTGAGAATTCTGTACTATCCCTGTTCTTCACCGGGGGAGTTTCGGTGCAATATTATAAATGTTGCGGTAATTCCATGACAAACTTGGGATAGTTGAGCTTCATTTCAAAACAATACATCTAGGTTTCCTGTTTTCTTCGTTATTGTGAAAGTCATGTATGAGGTTGTAGTTGAACACTTTGCAGAGAAAGAATAAAGCACTGTACTACATATCTGCACAAAACTGAAAACGTTTATTAGACTAAATACACATGAGTAAATGAGGATCACGACTGCTGCACTGCACAGAGAGTGTGACAGAAAGTGACTAGAAGTAGAATCCAGCCAGTATATATAGGTAGAGGTAATTATGCAAGCTTGGCTTCACAAATACCATTACAGTAAAATAGGGGGAGATCCAGTGAGTATGCATATTCACTGGACCGAACAATTATACTAGGGGTGAATTTGGCTAGTAAATGTAAAGTGATTAGTCAATAGATGGCAGCACCTAAAATATACAGTTACAACTTCCACAGTTATCATCGTTGTCGTTGTCGTCAAAGTCATAATCATGTTTTTTGACTGCCAGTGCTACAGAAACCGGCGCTTATAGCTTGGTCCTTTAATTACTTAGTATCAGCTGTTTCAACGCTAAAATCGTTGCCGTAAAACATGTCGCGATAAAAATAAAATAGGCTTCTGCTTTTTTATTAGTCTTCTTTAAAGAAAACTAATATATGTTAGCTGCGTACTAAAGTTAAGGCTCGTATTTGGGAAATTCAGATTTTAACTTACTTTAAGCGTCTGATTAGATAAAGATATGATTAGAAAGCTCGCACGATCGATGGCGCAATCACTGTACAACCATTACAAGCGGAGGAAGAAAGAGGAATTCTATAACTGGAATCGCTAATGGTCTTAGCGACCTTTCTGAAATTTTCAGTAAGTTGATCACAGCGTTACAAGTACCTACACAATTCATGACTTTTAAAAGTTTTTCTCTAATTTAATGCTTCAAAACAACTTCTTTCAAACTTTAAAAGACAACACTAGAAATAAGCAAACTAATGATAAACCAGTATGGCGAAAATGTTGAACTCGCATTTGAAATTAATGCAAAATGCATAATATTGTTTTCATTTTAATTATTTACACTATCTCCCACTTAAATACGTAAATCATTTCAAAATTTTACTTAATCGGAATACGGACATACAGCCAGCAGGTTACGGCAGTTACATTCGTTAAATCTTACTAAAATCTTATTACACATCAAAGGTGTTGAATAGTTTGTCTAAAAATAATAATAATAATTGAGTAATTTGACTTTAAAATAATAAACATGACAAAAAAACTACATGAAACGGCGAAAATTACAGTTTGGTAGAAATTGTAGTTTTTATAGTATGAAAAGAAATAATCTGAAGTTAGATGCATTAACTATTCTTTTTCCCAAATTATTCCAAATATTGACAAGTTTATCGACGCATGAGTATTTATGCCAGAATACTTAGTAAATAACTTGAAGTTATGCCCTTGCTGTCCTAAGTGCAAATTAGAAAAAATAATCGAAAGGGTAAATCTACCAAGTTTGGACAAATTTTATTAACCATCTTTAGATCATATACAGTACGCCGTATTTCAAGTGGCTCATTACTTAGCACAGTGAGTCTGTTAAGGTAAGGGAGCAATCACTTAATTGACAACGAGGAGAGTGAAATATGTCTGAACCTTCTTAATAATATCGATGTATTTTAACTGATATGGCGACCATACAGAAGCGAAGTATTCAAATGGGGGCCTGACATAATTTTTGTAACTATGTTACATGAGCAACAAAAACAATCATGGCGAAATAGTCCCTAAACACTTTGTCCACGAGTGCGGAATATCGGCAAAAAGAAAGAAAAAACACAAACAGTTAGTAAATACTACAGTTTTACAACGACGGCAACAGCAATTATATAACTTTAACAAATAAACACAAAATGTTGTAGGAACTTTAATTATAGTTATTCTACATATCGGATTTTAAGTCACTCCATGACTTCAGCTTCTGAATCAATGTTCGTAAAGTCTCGAGACTTTTGCCAATGTAATTAATAGCGAACATAGAATGGTTGATAGTCCCTTATGTTGCCCAAAGAGCAATTTGAAAACTAATCAGATTGCCTTAATCTAATTCAGTACTATGCAACTATTCATAATCTAATAACACGAAATTTGCAGCGATATTACAAGGAAATGAAGCGAATGCACAAGAAAATTGGCAGCTGTTACTGCAACGCACAAATACAGGGTGGCAGGCATGCATTAAAACGTCTGTAGAAGAAATCAAGGTAAAAAAACTCATGTACGTAGCTTGAAAAAGAAAATAGAAGATCGTTGTTCCTAGCTGATAATGACTGTGCGATTGTTAAACTAATTCATCAAATACGAATATTGGGGGTACTACTTCATGCTGTGCCCAATACTCCAAGAACGACAGAAGTACAGAGCAAATATTGATATAGTCTGGCAGTCGGTGAGGTGAGCCTTGCATTTACGGAGTAAGTTTTTTCGTGGTCTTCTCGTGGTCCGCCTTAAGAATATCAAGGATGACCTTCTGTCACGCTTGAGCAATTTGAGATATTGAACGAGACATTTTAGATTAGAGAAGTATGTACTATAACAAACCAAAACTTTCATGATGATGAAAATGAAAACACCAAATATAGCAAGGCTAATATTTTTAACTTAAAAGACATTAAAACAAATAAAAAATGATTAAATTTTTATACACTCCACGCAAGATAGGTTCAAATGACACAAAAATCAATTTAATCAGTTGATTTTTCTCAGTGGTTCACGCGCTATTACTTTCTTAATTCACTAAATTTAATTTTGAATCACTTTTATAAATTAATAGGTAACCATAGGTAATAGGTAATAATAGGTAAACATCTCTTTATATACATTATATCAGTACTCGTGTAACTATATTGCGGCTTTTGAACAGTTTAATTCCTCATTTTGGCTTAATTTTGGCATCACTTTAATAAATTACAGCTTTTGTTTGTTTATTATTACGGAGAGTCTTCGCCTACAGAGAACCATGATGCAAACTAATTTTTCACTATCGTATATATGGCAGTCATAAACCATTTAAAAGACTTTCAGGCTTTTGCCCAAAACAAGAGTATTTGGTAGTCTTTAAAATTGCACAAGTGGCTGGTTTTACTGTAGGAGACACGTCACTGGCCTTAATGGTTTTAATGTATGTATGATCTTTCAGAACCTCACATTTTGTGCCATCAAGAAATATCAGGCCACCGTCAATTCTTTTCAGTTGTGTACGCTGAAATGCGCACTCATCACAGTTTCCCTAACTGTTTCCATTGTTCATAGCAAAATTCAGGGTTTTGTAAAGAACAAGGTCATGTGATCATATTTAGACTTGCATCTGGTTGGTCTAGCAACATCTGTTCTACTCCTCTTACTGTACCATACAGCTACTTTAGATTCAGACATATTACTACATTTGGGTAGGCCTACCGACAGCATGCACAAATGAAGTTAGTGGCCTGATCCATTCCGTTAGGCTGATTAGACCAAAATGCATTATTACTGGAAATGCCCAAGTATCATTAACATGATTCTACAGCAAAATAAAAAGTGATAATGTCACATACATATACATACATATAGCTTACATATATAATATAAAATTTACTATAAAATTTAGATAAAAATATAAAATAGTGTCGATTCTCTTATCGATTTCCGTTGTCTAGACAGTTTTTAGCTAACTGTAACTGCACTTAGCTAAAAACTGTCTAGACAGGGGAAATCGATAAAGAATCGACTGCAGTTCTGCATTTAAGGGGTAGGCCCAAGGGGCCTGCCCTTGGTCTAAAATGGTCTAAAATGCAGTAGAATGCATGTGTGGCCGGCCGGGAAAAATTAGCATGCACGCAAACATATTAAATTTTGTGTGAACAGTGGATGGGCTGTAAACTTAACAGTCTGAAATGAGTTTTATGTTTGACTATTCACATTTTGCTGATAATCTTGACACTAAATAACTTAAGCTTAAGTAATGTGTCATCGGCATTGCAGTGCATTACGAACTTGCTTTTAAGATATGTGACTACTGCAATAGAATACAATGAAAACAACAAGGTAAATATAGGTAAAACATATTTATTGAAGCAGAAATTTTCACGTTTGAGGGTGTCTATGTACCAAAATTTGGATATCATTTGAGGCCACCAAAATGTGCTTGAATACAAGAAAATGTGTTCCCCAGATCCCCCAGCTGCTTGTGCGTCAATTTTTTAAACTCTGGCGGCGCCCATGTTCCTCATCAACGCCATTGTATGGACTCTTTATTCGAGAGATTGTCTTATAGAACCTTGTGACCATCTGTTTTTAAAATTTTCTTGTAGTGCGATATCTGTTGTTGATGAACTGACTACAACCCATAGTGGTACAAGCTTCCTATTAACAATATTAAATATAACGATTCAGAGGATGTTTCACTGGCTGTAGAAGATTGATACAAATTACTAATTTTTTGCATTATTCTTGCATGTCTATAGCTAGGATTATTTTGGCATTTTCTTCTTTCTCATATGTGCCCTGGAGTATATATGTCATTGTCTCATAGCTGAAATGTTCTTCTTCATAAAAGTATGATGACTCGGTTCCCATGTTTTTTTTCTGGTTTTAGCGTGACACCAATCACTTTTGATCATCTGTGACGATCCCGATAAACGTTGTCTCAAAATATGTCATTCCAAATGTCATTTTAATTTCAGTTGTATGCCTTCTAACATGGCTGCCTTTCTCAAATGTGAAACACATCACGAGAAAGATATTCCATAGCTCTGGCATAATGCAGCCCATACCCAGTCTGCATAACCAGCACTGAAAAAGTAAGGCATCATCTCCCCGACGAAAAGTAAATGCGAAAATGCGGAGGCCAGTTGCCTTTTCTTTCAGCTCATGCAAACACCATCATAATGAATACAAGTTTTATTAAATTATTCACCCACACTTCTGTGAAGCAACTTTTGCTCGCTATGTTGTGTACAGCTACACACATCTGCACCTTGGTATGAGTCGGTTGCTTAGCTAAGTTACAAAAGCTAGTATTAGTAATTATTATTACAGTAAAAGCACGTAGTAACTATTACAGTTTTATTGCTAACTGTGGGAGAATTTCCAAATTTCTAACTGTAGCTAAACTAAATCAGTTACAACTTTATGAAGCAGCACGCATCAGATTAACACGACAAAATGTATTAAGTTACTGCAAAACTAATATTTATTTATGCAATACACTATGTACGTGTTATAGTCTAATTTTTGACTTATCACAACAGTTTTGGTGTGTCACAGCACAAGCTTCTTTCAACGTAACACTTTTAGCCCAGCATCTCAAAATGCTCAAGAGTGATAAAGGGCCACACTTAATATTCTTGAAAAAGACCATCAGAACATGAGAAAATTGCTGAGAAATAACTTACCCCGAAAACGTAAGGTTCAGCAAAAAATGCTTCTGGCTGCCAAATTAATGGTACCATGAAATGAATAGCCATATACAACTCAACATGGTATACCTGATACCAAATATGTAGGCCTCTGCTTATTACCAGGAGACCTTTATTATAGACCGTTAGACCTTCAAATGAAAAGTTATATCTCACACATCAGGGCATACCTAATGCCGCATCATGTCAAACGTGTTGTTCTATACGTAGTCCCTATTGGAACACCTCAGAACGTTTGCATAATCAGTTTAACTGCAAATATTAACTTGCCATTTAATAAAACATTTGGTGGTCATTCTCTTCTCTGGCAGTTAAAACACCTGTGTGGTGTATGTTCAATGGTATTCTGCTTCTGAACTTGGTTGGTCTTGGTTGCTGATTAGTCCTTTATTGCGTCTTGGAAAATGATCGCAAAGGTGAAAAGTTTGTTTACTGTCCTGCTGTGTGCTAGGAAGTTTTTTTGCTTGTCTTGGTGGTCCAAGGCAATTACAGTGCCTTGGAAAACATTATACTGCTGAACGGTGATACTAGAATACTTGAGTTCTGTGTCAAAGTGAATGCTATTTTTACGTTGACAGCTCCGGCTCCTGCTGTTTAGTAAACTAAGTGTTCCCTGGAGGTTTTGTAGCCTTGAACACAAGTCACAGCACCAGATGTTGTTGGAGTCATGTGTACTGTAGTTTTCTCTTGATCGTATAGTGTGGTTAACAGAAAGGGCTTTAATTTTATTCGTATCACATATAACAACTATATACCACCACATTCTACAACAAGATTTCTCGTAGTTACAAACGTGGGGGAAAATCGGCTTAGGAACTTTAACATTGATAAATGCAAAATCTTACCTATTTCTCAAAAGAAAAACCCAAGTTGCTTTCCTTACATCGTGGGCGACATAAATCCTATGTTTCTTCACATCCATACCTGGGCATTACCATCAGCAACAATATTCGTTGGAGTGAGCACTGCGACGAAATTAGCATTCGTGCAACTAGGACGCTCAGAGTTATTTGCAGGGTGCTACAACTAAAGCAAAAATCTCTAAATCCCACCACCTAAACAAACGGAAAACCTTTAGGAGAAATCCTAAATCAAGTGTCCTTATCAAATAGTCTTATCAAATGTCCAAAAACATTGCCTTAAGAAAAAATGGTGCAATAGTGAATTCAAAACACTAAAACGCTAAACCCTTAAAACGCTAAATATTTACATGTAGTTCTTCCCTATAACAGTAATAACATAACATAGAGAACAATCATTTAAAGAAGAAAAATGAAAAAAATGAGCAAAGATCTAATCGCCAATATAAAACACGATTGTTAAATCAATTAAGTGAAGTCGAAACTAAAAATTCTAAAGCCTTTAGGAGCTTGGTAAAAGATTTAAACAGTGAAACTATAAAAAATCACAACCTTCGGAATAACTGTGATGCATACTGCCAGCAGTCTGAGTCGAACATTTTAGGAACATTTTAGGAATGACTAGCAAACAAATTAACGTTGTAAATAAAATCAAAATCATAGGATATTTTGTCTGCTGTAACACTGCAGTACTTTTCGAACTAGATTTTAGAATAACGAAAAGTCAGATTTTTGTCTGGCGTCACATTACTATAGTAAAGCAGCCTGCTTCAGAGAGAATCGTTGAAGAAATGCTCAAAGCGTCCAGTCGCTTTAAGGTACTCTGTTACTATAAATTGCTCAATTTGTTGTACTCCAATTCATACTGTCCAAATGAATGGAAGGTACCAGATGAATACTGTTGCATCGTGGACTTGCGTAAAACTTTTGATACCTTATGACAAACGGGCTTGTACCATAAACTTTTGATGTGTGACATAAGTGCATGTTTTTTAAATAATTAAAAGTATGTACTCTAAAACAGAATACTCTATTAAACTTTCAAACGGATTAGGTGAGAAAATACCATGTTCAGTAAAGGTTAAACGAGTCCTTCTATTTTTTCGTTACAGACTAATGATAAACCCTCAGTATTTGAAACCTTGGTATCCGATCCGATTGATATTGGCGGTTTTACAAACGAACTGTTTTATTCATGCTGACGACGTGGTGTCAATTTCTCGATACGAATACGGGCTGTAGTCTCGAATCTTATATATTAAGCCCATATCTATATACTCTTATATTAATATTCTTGGTATCTTAATATATATATATATATAAGATTCGAGGCTACAGCCCGGACGACGGCACCATTTGCGGCGATCTATATATCAAACGAAAGGTCTCGATCTAGTGTCGTCTCATTGATGGTTTATTTTTTGAATCGGGCCCACCGCAAGGAACGGGCGGCGAAAAACCTCCAAAAATGGCCATTTTTCGGCCGTTTTTTGCAAAAGTTATACGGCTGAGATGTAGAGAACGGGAATGGCCCGAAGGTGGTGCTGGATGTGAGTGGATAGCCCGTTCAGCGTTGGGTGTCATAGGCCTATTTAGAATTCGCGAGAGGACCACGGCGCCCCGCAACGGGCGTTTTCCCGGACCCAACTCGCAATTTTTTCGAAATTCTGATCAAACAGCATGCGGAAAAAACGTTCTAGTGGCGCCTGGTGGGACTCTCGGAAGGAGATATACGGCTCATCAGAAAGAGAAAAAACAGGGCTACACGATGATGTGGGCTATATGTTGGGACACGTCCACCGAGAGGAGAACTGGCGAGTTAATTACCAGTTCTATTTTCGGCAATTTTCGCTTAGAAAACTGCTGACGCAAAGCCATTGTTGTGACGTCATCCATTGTATTCTGTCTATAATCTTATAGCTTTAATTCAGTAAAAGCTACAGGCTTTGCGTTAGTTAAACAAACAGTAGGCATGATGTTACGGGCTTTGCGTTATACATGAGGACTAGGTAGGATATTCGCGTATTATTGATTACACGTGGGTTTTTACGCAAAATCTTTTGCGGGGCCTTTGCTAGTCAAGAATATTAATATAAGAGTACTAGACCTTTCGTTTGATATATAGATCGCCGCAAATGGTGCCCTCGTCCGGGCTGTAGCCTCGAATCTTATATATATATCAACCCGTAGACAGTTATTAATCATACGAAGTTAATGAACTGATTGTTGCTTTGGCTACTTGTAACACACTATTGGTCTACTTTGTAAAAGAAATATTACACACATATAACTTCAATCATATTTGGGAAAATCTAGGTACTTTCTCTGCCTACACTTTCTCCAGAAATTAGATGTAGTTATTTTCAATGCTACACTTAACAGTGTCATGTTTTGTTCTGGCGTTACTTATGCCGTTGAAAATGACAGTTGCAGTCGAAACGACCGTCAGCGTTTAATAAATAATATGTTAATTGTACCAGAATTTAGTAATATTAATATTAATGATAAATTTGTTTTTCTGAATTATGAATTATGAATTTATTCCACAGCAACTCAAACATACATATACATTGATATAACATTGAAAAAAACTATGCGAGTTACTGTGTGGAGGGGGAAGGAGCATTGAGCTTTCGAGTCCTCCTCCAGATAAGTGAAACAATTGACAATTAACATTACATTTTCATCAGTTATAGCATACATTAGAACAAAATAAGTTTTGTTAGTAACTTAAGATCAGGATGAGGAGTAATGATATAAAAATTGTAAAGCTGACAATAAATTTTGCCCAAAAGGCATTCCAAGTCTGAGTCTTTCTTTTTAATTACTAATATACTAATACTGTGTCAGAAACAAGTAATTAATCCAACGATACATAGTAGGTCTGTATTATAATTGTTATAAAACTGTTTCTTTTTTATAATTTGCTGCTTATGTATGTTGTTTGTATGTAGTTTGTACAGCGCACTTTTAGTGTCTGTATATTTTATTGTTGAAATTGTAATTGTTTCATAATTTATTGCACATGACTCTATTCGATATCGTTAATAAATACGGAATACGAAATATATACTGTAATCATATTTAATGAGAAAGTATCATGAAAAGCATCACAATATATATGTCATTCATGCACAATATTTCAAACAAGCCATTGACAAATATACCTGAAAACTCCTTAGCAAAATTGGGCAATAGCATCAAGATCAGTATTTCATAATTAAGCATATCATGACAGATAAGCAATATTTCCGTTGGAGCATACACTTTGTTTCTATGAAATGTTTTATGTCTGTTCTCTTTTACTGTAATGTTCTCATTTTATTTTGGTATTGTTACCTAATATTTTAATGCTTTTATTGTTAAGCGCCTTTCAAATAATTAATTATTGAGTGTTTGCTACATAGCATAAATAAATTAAAACTCAAATTAATTCAAAGAAGGGACAAGCTTCCGCTTGTGTTTGAGAAATTAAAATCTGTTGTACTTGTTATTGCTGCATGATGGTGATGATGATTATCACTGTGGACCTCATATATACCCAATTTTTTTAACTGTTTCAAGATGATTTCAAATTATATGGATATTTTGTGTAGGCGATGATTTCTCCGTAGGACAATGAACAACACCAGCGTAATACCAAGTGGTGCTACTGAGTACGACAGGCAAGTTCGAGTCACCGTACTCTCGATTGCCTTCGTCTTTTCTCTTATAGGAAATGGACTGGTTTGCTTATGGATGCTACACTTTTGGAAGAAACCCAGACGAAGAATGAACTATTTCATCTTGAATTTGACTATTGCGGATTTCCTTGTAACATTAATTGCCATCCTGTCGCAAATAGTTTCCGATTCTCGGTATAGTGTCTGGCACGCAGGTACAAATTTGTGTAGGGTGTCTAAAGTTGCACAGACTTTTGCCATGACCTCTTCAGCTTACATTTTAGCTACAATGGCTATTGATAGACTTCAAGCAATAGTGAAACCCCTGTCGCCACCTAGTGGAGCAAGAAAAATGCTAGGAACTGCTTGGGTACTGGCGCTCATTCCGTCGTTACCTTGTGCGGGAATATTTCGAGTTGTCATTCGAGGTGAAAAACCGTTCTGTAGCGCCGTATTCATTTCTAATAAAACTTCTGTGGAAGATGTTGTTGCCGAACAGTTTTATCTAAAAATTTTCGTGATGCTCATTTGTCTCTTCGTCTTCATTTTTCCGCTTGTGGTAATTTGTGTAGCTTATTCAACAATGTTAGCCAGCATCTGTCTTAAGGCCAGTTATAGTGGATTAAACTACTCTAAAAAAGGCAAGTCAGCCGATGATCAGGTGAAATACGGTGCCTTGCAGAAAAGAAGCACAAGTAATCAGGTCGAGAACTCAGCGATTCCAAGAGCTCAATATAAGATTTTGCGCATGACAATTGTAATCGTGCTTGCATTTATAGTTTTCAACTTACCTTATTATATTGTCACCTTAATTAGATTATTTGGAGGGCCAGAAACCAAAGGGAAGCTTCGCCAGAACTTATCTCTGGTTTCAGTGATGCAAACTGCAGTGGCTTCTAACAGTGCTGTAAATCCGTATATTTTCCTCATTTTTAATCTCAATAAAAGGTACATAAAACAAATGATCTGTTGGTGGATAACGCCCCCACACTATCCCACCTCAGTGTCACATGAACTTGTGCAAAAAAGATGTCAAGAGGGAGAATCGTTTAATGTTAAAGTGTATGTGAATGGTTCAGTAATAAAATCAGTGTCAACAGACCATCCATCCTCTAATCCAGATGCTACAGACAAACTGTAGTACATTCTGACAACAGTGCGTTAATGCAGCATTGAAGCTTTTAGTAATAATGATCGAACCCTATCAACACTTAAACTTGAGTACAATTATGGCTCGGTTATCTTGCACAATCACAATGTAGAAATTTGTTTTTGCACTACTAAAACTCAAACTATAACACTGACAAACTAAGCTAGTACATGATCATTTCTGAAATGATAACTCAATCATTCGTCAAGTTTATTCGTTAACCAGACCGTTAAAAGTAACATATTTACAATATTCGTTATAATTACATGGCACAACAAATTTGTGACAATGTTCTCTATCGGCCAAATTTTTAACAAAGTAGTCAGAGTTTTCAAATTTGAATGTATGCAAAATGTCATAGGCTTGATGCAGATGAAGATTCTTTCGTTATGTTCATGTTAGAAACAATAGACATTTTTATCACTAGTAATAACGAAAAATGCAGCACAGTTGACAGATACTGTGAAAGTGCACTGCTAAACTTTCACTGTTAGACTTTCAAAATTTTAGATTCTGCCAGCAGTAATATTGATTTGCATATTTTTAAACTCTTTTGATAAAAAATTTCAGTCAGAACTTCATGGTCAATTTTTTTCCCTGTACCTGGGATTATTTTGAACTGGTCCTTGCCCACCTCTTGCCTTGCCTAGCTGCTCGTTTATTGTGTCGTTTTTGTTTGGTACAAACGTTCTCTTATTACCACCGACAGTCAGAGAATGGATTCTTTTGTAGTAACATAACTTTATTTTTTATGTCATTTGGCTTTGTATCACATGATATGTACTCCAAGAAATGTACTGCATGATATGTGACATAATTTGTATCACAATACTAATATGTATTACAATTTGTATTTGTTTTGTTTGCTTCTTACAATGTTAATTTTTTGTAATTTTTATACATTGTATTTTTATTTAGGTGGATTGTTGCGTAAACATGACTATAACTGATCGAAAAAATTAAGATCTTTGCTTAAGTGTGTGATGGCTGTTATTTTTAAACTACGATACTGAGGCTATGTGATCCCTCACCTAATCTCACTCGGAAGCTCTGATTTAGGCGAACTTCTGTAATTTTGTACATATATCTACTAGCTAAACGCGCGCATTTTTCATCATTTCAGAATAAAGATCGCTGTATTGAAACGGTACAACTATCCGTTTAATTGCTTGAAAATCTTTAATTTAGGCGAATTTTTGTAATTTTGCATGCCTCTGCCAGAAAAATACATTTTGCATATCTTTCAACAAAAATTAAGACCTTGATACTGAAGCGATACAATTACATATTACTCATGAGCTTTAGTTAAAGCAAACTTTTACAACTTTACATGTATTTCTAGCATTCAGTAGAAGAGTTAACAAGTGATCACCTCCAGTGGCAGCAGTCACAATGACACAATGTTACAGCAGCAGTTTTCATACGCTATTAAAGATCAATTAATATTCTTGGTATCATATAACTGACTCCGACACTTGGGGCTTAAGTCCGGTCAAAATGGTAATGATAGCTGCCCGAATTAACCTTGACAATGAAATACATGCTGTGAAGTAAATTTCTCTTCCCCGAGTTTACTAGCTTGTCTCAGAAATTACTGTTTCCTTCCAAGACTTCCCGCACCAAGACTTCTAGGTTACCAAAATCTCTGTCTCTGTAGAACAACAACAGTGCATTGTGGTTTGTGGAATTCAGTAACAAAATGGCAGCTCCCTAAAACTACAAGAGTCTCGGGACAGCAAATCTCTTTGACGACGTCAAATTAAAATGGCGGAGTTGTTGAATACGGATTGTAAATGCATGTAACGCACTAACTCATGTACCGCAGTTGCACTACTCCGTATCTTTAGAAGTTCTGTGAAAGTTTTATTACTACTAACATAAGTGCTTGTTTTTTTGCTTGAATAAATGCTAAAACCATGAAAACATGAAAAGCAACGACAATTAAGCAAGTACCATCTGCTGCAAAACAAGGTCATCATATTCTCAAGCCTATTTAACAAAATGAACTTTTCGTTAACGCTTTTAAAAATAAAACATTTAAACTCATCTTCCAAAAATTATCAACCACACTTTAAAACATCATTGAGTAAGACTTAAAATTTCAACGGGGAAATTCATTGGCTTCCACAAATTATTATGAATTTCTCTTGAGAAGCCTATGGCACTCATCACGCATTAAGTGCAGATGTTAAATTACAATAAGTGCATGTTAAAAAATTAAAACGAACTTTTTAATGCTTTTATATGTATATTTATATATTTTTATTTTATTTTATTTCTGCCTTTGGTGTACAGTTGTACACTGTTCAATCATACCTTAGGTAATTTGTAGTGCTTAGTTAAAAAACATACACATGACAGAATAAAAATCTTTTTGTCTAACAATACAATTTTAAATTGTAGTTAATATCTAAGAATATCTAACAAAGTGAGTCATCAAATATGGTCATCTCTGCTAAAACGGTAGGTGGAGCCTATGTAATGCTGAACAATGTTAAATAAAGTAACGTTCTGGTCGTGATTTATTGAGGAATGACGAGAAAGAAGTGTTGCAAGTTTATATTGAGTATTACGACTATTTATATCTAAGGGAAATAAATTTTCTTGATATAGTTGTAACAGTATACTGTTAAGGTTCAATCTACCCATGTTATAGGGCTGCAAAAGGGCAATCGAGCAAGTGATGTTTTACAGTTTCTCTATGATAACAACATGCCCAACTTGGATCAATGTTGCGGTACCATCTCTGCATCCGTGACTGTTAAGATCATCATTCAGTTGTGAAAGGCTCTTGAGCTTGTGTGATGTGTAGCATTTGAATAAAAACCATATATGTAGAATTTTAGACGACAAAAAAAGTTTAAATAATGTTGCTGAGCTTCGCTTCGCCCTGTTTTGCGTTCAAACATTCACTCACTAAAGGACACAGATATGCGGCCTGTATGTTAATTCAAAGACGTTTTATCAAAATATAATAAACTTACCTACATATAATTCAAAAATCCTACCTTCTGATTAGACCAAATTAAATATTTCACCTGTGCAAAGTCTGTAAAGATAAATACCGCATTTTGTTTCATTTGAGTTGAGTGGTTGCTGGAGTCTGAGCACCAAACAGGACAAGCCTGCACCCGCCCTCCCAGGACTTGTCTCCCAACTGTTTCTTTATGAAAACCAATATAAAATTGGCTCTGGAAATGCGATAACCAAGAGGTTATGCTAGATGCGAGCACATGTCTAGGTTTAAACTGAAGCATATCGCTACGGCAGCGGCCGACCAGCTTGTGGCACCTGGCAATTGTTAGTAAATATAGTTTGTACTAGCGAGAAAAGAAGTTTATAAGAAATGTGAAACAGGAACAGTTAGGCAGGTCACTAAGAGTAGGATAGCGAGAAAAAACAGTTTGGATAAAGATGGTCATGGGAGTGGGTTTTATATATTATATTATATTTTTAGCTTTTTGACAGGTGATTGAGTTAAAATTTAGGCACGATAGTAATCAATAATTATCAAATAGCTTGAGCTAATGTAGAGAAGAGAATTTTTGTTATTTTCATATGTACATATAGTTATAATATTTTTTAAAATGAACTTTTATATTTATATATTATTAATAAGATTATCAGGATTATTAATACTAATAACCTCTTAGTAAATTAAAATTTTTCATAAGTTATTAGTGAAATTTTTTTTTTTTATTTTGATATTTTGAAATTGTAAAGAGAGAAGAAAGTAGAGTTGGTTGTAGGTTATAGTATGTTAGTGAGCAGAAAGGAGTAAGATCAGCAAAACCTTAGATGACAGGGGTGTGCACCATATTTGTTTGTTTATGAAAACCAATATAAAATTGGCCCTGGAAATGCGATAACCAAGAGGTTATGCTAGATGCGAGCACATGTCTAGGTTTAAACTGAAGCATATCGCTACAGCAGCGGCCGACCAACTAGTGGCACCTGGCAATTGTTAGTAAATATAGTTTGTACTAGCGAGAACAGAAGTTTATAAGAAATGTGAAACAGGAAAAGTTAGGCAGGTCACTAAGAGTAGGATAGCGAGAAAAAAAACAGTTTGGATAAAGATGGTCATGGGAGTGGGTTTTACATATTATATTATATTTTTTAGCTTTTTGAGAGGTGATTAAGTTAAAATTTAGGTACGATAGTAATCAATAATTATCAAATAGCTTGAGCTAATGTGGAGAGGAGAATTTTTGTTATTTTCATATGTACATATAGTTATAATATTTTTCAATGAATACGTTATGAAAGGAGTGAGGATAACGAAAAGACAAATACAATTACAGATTTTTGGAGTCATCAGGAGGTAACTTGGAAGTCGAGTTTCGGCTGCTCAACCCCAACTCTTAGTCTTCACAAGTGCAGCCGACCGTACGTTGTTAAAGCTGAGCTCTGCAACTGTACGGCCCTCCGTATTACATAAATACACACATATATATATACGAACACGTATATATATATATATATATATATATATATATATATATATATATATATAAGCGCAAGTAATCAGGTCGAGAACTCAGCGATTCCAAGAGCTCAATATAAGATTTTGCGCATGACAATTGTAATCATGCTTGCATTTATAGTTTTCAACTTACCTTATTATATTGTCACCTTAATTAGATTATTTGGAGGGCCAGAAACCAATGGGAAGCTTCGCCAGAACTTATCTCTGGTTTCAGTGATGCAAACTGCAGTGGCTTCTAACAGTGCTGTAAATCCGTATATTTTCCTCATTTTTAATCTCAATAAAAGGTACATAAAACAAATGATCTGTTGGTGGATAACGCCCCCACACTATCCCACCTCAGTGTCACATGAACTTGTGCAAAAAAGATGTCAAGAGGGAGAATCGTTTAATGTTAAAGTGTATGTGAATGGTTCAGTAATAAAATCAGTGTCAACAGACCATCCATCCTCTAATCCAGATGCTACAGACAAACTGTAGTACATTCTGACAACAGTGCGTTAATGCAGCATTGAAGCTTTTAGTAATAATGATCGAACCCTATCAACACTTAAACTTGAGTACAATTATGGCTCTGTTATCTACATTATCTACATTGAATTACCTACATATAATTCAAAAATCCTACCTTCTGATTAGACCAAATTAAATATTTCACCTGTGCAAAGTCTGTAAAGATAAATGCCGCATTTTGTTTCATTTGAGTTGAGTGGTTGCTGGAGTCTGAGCACCAAACAGGACAAGCCTGCACCCGCCCTCCCAGGACTTGTCTCCCAACTGTTTCCCAAAGGGTGTCAATGTGAGGGAGTGGTGAACCTTCAAGGGTAATCTGATTTTTATGTTTCGTGTTTAGCCAGCTATTTGTTCTTTTTCGATTATATTTTATTCCAATTTGATTTTACAAAATTACTAAGTTAGTCAAGAATTCTGGTCGGGCCATGTCTGGAATGTCTTCCAGTTGGGTTTACTAATTCGTTTCAGAATATCATTTTTAAACTAAAGCCTCTAGCCCACCGATAGGTCTCTGATAGGCCTCTAGCCCACCGATAGGTCTCCGATAGGCCTCTAGCACACCGATAGGTCTCCGATAGGCCTCTAGCCCACCGATAGGTCTCCGATAGGCCTCTAGCCCACTTATTACAACAACCTTGGCGGCAAGAACCCAACGGCAGAACAATATTGAATATATTTTTTGCAAAACTGTCGATTGATGGGGCTGCTCGGATGTTATCAGGTTAAATTGTTCCATTCAGTCACAGACACATGACAGAAAAGATATTTAAAATAGTTATGAGTTTGATATAATGAAAAGACGTCTTGATAACGCAGTGGATAATTAAATATGTTGTAACGTTGAGCGGATGGTAGTGATACGCATGTCACGGCATACTTGTGAAGAAAACGTAAAAAAGGCAGCTGTAAAAGTGAAATTGTAAAATTAATTAGCTCGCCAAATATCCAATCTATTGTGCTCCATGCTGGTTGTCATTACAGAACAGATGCTGACGTGAAAAACCCATTCGCCCGTCAGCCCACTGAACAGACGTCGCCATTCCATAACGCTGGTATTCAACGCTACTACACAATGGCTTCATGGCTACAATGGCTACAACGAGACCACCACTATGTAGAGGAGAGGGTCGAAAGTAAATGGCATTTCGCCACCGTAACTCTGCTCTCTTCTACAGAAAACGATTCGTCATCGAACCAGAATGAAGCACGCAGTCGACGAAATTTTTGCTGAAGCCAAAAAATTTACAAAGATTGTATAATGCTTACCAAAATTAATTTTACGAATATCAGTTTACTAAAGATTAAAAATATCAGAAAATTTCAATTGTAAAGTTTGCATACCGCTTACAGAGAGCAGAAAATTTGAAAAGTTTTAATTTTGAAATTTATCAATTTACAGCAGTTCTAGTTTAAGCACTTTAAAATTGATAAATTTACAGCTGTTCTAGTTTAAACTTTTGAAATTTATAAAAGAAAAGGCTCGAAAGGCTGGCTCCTTCCAGCAGGTGGTCTTCAACATGGAAACTTCTGTGCTTCAACATGCCATAAAAGTTGATGTCCGAGTACGTGCGTCAAGCTTGCAATGTAAAGAGGTGGGTCGAAAATAAATGGCATTTCGCCCCCGTAACAATATTGCGGTTAACAGGTGATAATAATTCAAACAAGTATGATGGAGTTAACAATTTTATAGAACCTTTTAGTTCTGAAACGTGCGTCTTTTATACAATCAATCTGATGATGATGATGATGTTCGTCCTTCGAATCGAAGATGGTCATAGTGACAGCGATAAAGGGTCAGTTTGGGGGGTTGTCATTCCTTTGATGAGCTCGAAGGTGACTGACTAGGCCAGTTCTGGCCTGGAAACTTCTTTGACATTTGGCACAGGTGAGGCTGGGTGTTTTGACCTGTTGTTGGGCAGTGTCACCTGCCTTGCGTCTCCTGCGCTGCTCCTCTGCCTCCTCAATTCTTTTCGCCTCTGCTGTCTTAGCTCCTGTGGTGATGGCACTCCGCCATGCTGAGCGATCTTGTGCAAGGGTTTCCATTGAACGGATATCCATGTTGAGCTCCTTGAGTGAGGCCTTCAGGCTGTTTTTGAAGCGTTTCTTTGGTCGTCCAACCTTTCTTTTTCCGGACACAAGTTCTCCATGAAGCATCTTCTTTGGCATGCGGTTGTTTGGCATGCGAATCACATGTCCTGCCCACCGAACTTGTGTTTTGACGAGGAGTGTATGGATGCTGGGGAGGTCAGCTCTTTTAAGTACCTCAGTGTCTGACACATTGTCTTGCCACTAGATGTGCAGGATTTTCCTCAGACAGACCATGTGAAAGTGGTTAAGCTGTTATACGTGTCTCCTATATAATGTCCAGGATTCACTGGCATACAGGAGAGTGGTGATGACGACAGCTCTATACACCTTCAATTTTGTGATGGTTCTGATGCCTCTACAGTCCCATACGTTGGAGCGGAGTCTTCCAAATGAAGCACTAGCCTTCGCAATTCTGTTGTTGATTTCTGTATCGATGTTGGCAGCTGTGGTAAAGGTGCTCCCCAGGTATGTGAAGTTCTCAACAGAGATAAGTTCTTGACAATTCACTAAGATCTTTGGCTGAACCTGTGGGGAGTCTGGGGCTGGTTGGTACATAACTTCAGTTTTCTTTCTAGAGATTGTTAAGCCGTAGTTTTTGCAGGCTGATGCGAAGTGGTCCATCTCTCTTTGCATTTGTTCTTGGGAAGTGGCACTGAGAGCGCAGTCATCAGCAAAGAGAAAGTCTTTGACTGTGATTACATGGGTCTTGGTGGTAGCTTGCAACCACCTGGAGTTGAAGAGGCTGCCCTCTGTTTTGTATTTTATCTTTATGCCATCCTGGATGTTTTCAAAATCATCATTTAGCATGGCAGAGAACATCATGCTGAAGAGTGTTGGAGCGAGTACACAGCCCTGTTTTACCCCATTTGTTACTTCAAAGGCTTCAGACATGTCTCCGTCATCTAGGACTCTGACCATCATGCCTTCATGAAACTGCCACACAATATCAATAAACTTCTTTGGGTATCCATATTTTTCCATGATCTTCCAGAGGACATTCCTACTGACAGTATCGAAAGCCTTGGTGAGGTCTATGAATGTTGTGAAGAGGCTGACGTTCTGTTCTTGGCACTTCTTTTGAAGTTGTCCTGCAGCAAAGATCATATCCACAGTTCCTCTGCCTGCTCTAAAGCCACACTGGCTCTCTGGGAGAAGGTCTTTCTCCAGGTGCAACAACAGTCGATTTAGTAGGACACGTGCCAGGATCTTACCCGCTATGGACAGCAGAGATATGCCTCTGTGGTTGTCACATGACTGCCTGTTCCCTCATATTTGTAAATATGAACAACTGTAGCATCTCGGAGGTCTTGTGGAAGTTTGCTTTCCTCCCACATCAGCTGGAATAGGTCGGTAAGTTCTTGTAGCATTGCTGCCCCCCTGTCTTGTAGACTTTGGCTGGTATTCCATCAGCACCTGGTGCTTTGCCAAGGGAGGTTTGTTCAATGACTTTGACGATCTCATTTAATTCCATTTGGGGTAGTCGGTCTATTGCTTCTGCGTTTATGGATGATGATGGTCAGTTTAGAACGGTGTTGAAATATTCTGTCCATCTTTCTAGGATGTCAGACTTGTCAGTTAGCAGCTTTGTTCCATCTGCGTTGAGGAGTGATGAAGTCCCAGATGGTTGTGAACCGTAGATGGACTTGAGGGCTTCATAGAACTTTTTTGAGTTGTTGGTGTCAGCGTAGTGTTGTATTTCTTCTGCTTTCCTTGACAGCCGAGCGGCTTGCATTTCACGAAGTTTTCTTTGCACCTCATTGCGTTTATGTATGAATGCTGCCCTCTTCGCTTCTGATGTAGAGTCATTTTGATGTGCTCTAAGTAGACGGTGTTTGGATGCTATCAAAGTGATAATTTCAGGAGCGTTTTCATGAAACCAGTCTTGATGTTTTTTGTAGCAACCCCTAGATGTTCATGGGCTGTTGAGTAGACCAGGTTTCTGAAGTGCTCCCATTTCTGGTCAACAGTGGGGGCGTCTTGAGATGACTCCGAGATCTTTTTGTCAAGCCTTTGGGAGAAGCTGCTAGCAGTTACCTTATTCTGAAGTTTCCCAACATCCAGTTTCTTCATGGTCTTTTTGCCTTGTGGTAGTCTTTTAGGTTGGATGTGTAGGCTGAGTTTGGATATGAGAAGATGATGATCTGTCCAGCACTCTGCACCTCTCATTGCTTTGGTCACCCTCACGTCTTGCTTATCTTTCTTCCTGACTGTGATGCAGTCTATCAAGTGCCAATGTTTTGATTTGGGATGCATCCAGGTTGTTTTATTGCGCTTGGGAAGACGGAATAGAGTGTTTGTGATGATGAGTTCATGGGTTGCACACGCCTGTAATAGCAGGATCCCGTTGCTGTTACATTTTCCCACTCCTTGTGTGCCAATAACTCCTTCCCGTGATTAGTGATCTGTACCCACTCTAGCATTGAAATCTCCAAGTAGTATGACCTTGCCTGCTGTTGGAACATTTGCGATGGTAGCATCTAGCTCTTCGTAAAACTTGTCCTTGACGTCATCTGGGTTGGTCATGGTGGGAGCATATACACTTATGAGTGTAGCTTTCTTCCCTTTCGTGAGGGGTAGTTGGAGAGTCATAAGCCAGACGCTGATGCCATCTGGAAGTTTTAAGAGGTTCTTCACAAGGCCATTTCTAACTGCAAATCCAACTCCTGCCTCTCTTTTTTCACCTGATGGTCTACCACTCCAAAAGAAAGTGTATCCGCCGCCAGCTGCAGAGAGTTGTCCTTTCTCTGCAAGGCATGTTTCGCTGAGGGCAGCTATGTCAATTTTGTATCTTTGCTGGACCAGGAAAGTGCTGAGGCAGGCTATGTTTGGGACACCTTTTCTAGTCCGCTCCCCATGCTACGGGGGTGAGCAGAGCGTTCCTAGAAAGGGCTGCTCAGTCGCCCAGGGGGCTGCCGAACTCTGCTGCTGCCTCGGTCAGTTGAGAGCGACCACATGCCCTGAGCGTGTAGGTTCGTGACTGCAGCTTGAGTGTAATCCGCACTTGCTGGCTCGCTAATCCCCCATCGCCACAGGACTTTGAATTTTTTGTGGTGACCTGTCATCATGACTTGTGCGTTACTTGATTTAAAGTGAGGGAGGGATTGCACCAGGTCGCCAGCCTCACTCTCTCCACACCAGAAGTATGATCCATGGGAAAGGCAGAGCCAGTACATCTGGTATTTCAGGCGTCGCGGGAGTTGTCGGAATCATGCAATATGACCCGCCTATAGGGACTCAAGCTCCGGATTTTTCCTTGGGGTTTACTCCCGAAGCCTTTCTCATGAAGAGTATAGCCACAAGGCAGTGGAGGTTTGTGATCAGTGTTTTCCTTCACCTAGATGGATTGCCGGCCAAGGCTAAGGAGCCCCATCTACCCCGAACAATCAATCTAATGCAGTGTCAAACAACAGGTTATAGGTATTAGTACCTTTCAGTGAGTTACAACAAATACCAGCAGCTCTTTTTTTAGTTTTTTTTTCCAATAAATCAGTTAAACCTGCAGAATTAGCTTTTTCCACAGCATGATTTACATGAGCGTGCCATTTGAGATTGAAAGTAAACAACTAAGTGTTTGTGACAGGTTACTGCGAATAATTGGGTATTGTTTAGGTATAGATTAAGTTGGGGTGGTGGTTCCACTTTACGGCTAAATAACATGACTTTAGATTTCTTACGGTTAAATGACATATTTAAAGTTTGCGCCCATGGTTGTATTTTTGTATATCAGAGTTAATTTTTCTAGCACCTACGTTAGGATCTTCGATGAAATCCATTAATGAAGTGTCATCAACAAAAAGTTTTAAGTCACAATTAGTATTTCTGACTACATCATCTATAAACACTCGGAATGGGATTGGACCTAAAATAAATACCCGAGGGACACCTGCATTGGTACTTTTTAAATTTGAAAATTTACCCATTAATAACCACTCGTTGCTGGCGCTCAGAAAATTTAAACAATAAGCGATAGCCTTTTCCAGAACTTTAGAAATACATGGTAATAAAGAAATCGGGTTAACACAACATCTAAAGCAAAGTTAACACACCGTTTCACATTTGCTATTTTAGTAGTTTGTTGCAACTTTTATTATAACTAGCGCTTTTATTCTAACTATGTTTGAAACTTCCCGATAAATCTTGATATAGTGCAGATATCCTTGCGTATAATAATTAAGTCCTCTATGTAAGGATTTACTAGACAAGTTCTTATAGTTTGGTTTGTAGCACAATGATGAATTTTCCGGAATCGCCGACAAACCATTTAAAATTCACCCATCCTCCATGCTTTTCACGCTTGTTTATGTACTGTAGCAACTTGCAGCTAGTGAGTGTTTGTGAGAACTTGAGTGATCAAGTGGGCGGGACTAAACGCCGCTTGCGATCTATCTATACTCTACAATAGGTCTTATGTAAACTATGAACAATCTTAACAACATGTCTTTGTCATCTGTAGAAAACATGCTAAACAACATTTGTAATTCTACTGGCTTTAGTAGCTACCTCAATGCATTGCTTTGTCCATTTCAGGTCATATTATAATAGAAAGAATAGGGAAAATTAATTAGAATAGAGAAATCACAATACCAAGATCACGACCTTTGATTTAGGTTTCCGAAATAGAATTAAAGATTTTTATACCCTCACTCATTACGCTATATAATAGTTCCAGAGATCATTCACAGTTGGATAGGGTACAAAGTTCCAATCTACGTTATGCAAAAAATTGGCAAAACTGCCATAATCAGCATGTACAAAACCGCTATCTTCATAAACGGCCTTATCGGCGGCCAATTTTAAAATGAACAGCATTGTGATCTGATATAGAAAAGGCGGCTTAACTTGAAGCTGAGTTACACTTAAATCAACTGTTGTAAAAACAATATGTTATCATTACGTGTAGAACTTTGTACACACTGAGTTAATCCATTTTCAAGAATACATACGTTTTAAAGACTTAAATGCCGACATATGCCGACATATCCTGCAAGAGCATCGGTTCACAATTCTGAACTATCAAAACTAGATTTATGTAGTGATGAATATGAATTTACTGGCTCAAGCTGCATGAACAATGATGAAATACTCCTTGGAAGACCCTATGGCGGGATCATATGGAAAAAGCACTTAAGCGGGCATATTACACCGATTAACTGGAATTGTAATAGATTATCTGCTGTTGAAATAAAGAGTTCCAAAACAGAACTCTACTAGACAACAACCTCTCGGAGATTAATCAATGTAGGCATCAGTGCAGTACGTTGTACATATATCAGTACTTGCAATTGTATTGATACAAAAAATAGTTATTATGGTTCCGTTATACCTTCCCGTCTGGCAGCCAGCAAACAGTCATACCAACAACAACACTGATGAACACTAAAGATGTCCGCCATCGCATAGCTGTTTGGAATCAGTATGTAGAGCATCTCCGATGGCAAGCTCTTTATTAGCATCAGTTTTGGTGCACTAATGGCAGACCAAAAGAGGGTGTTATCGCCACCCTAAGGAAAAATACGCGTCTCAAATATCGTCGTGCTATTCGACACATTAACAAGAACCAAACTACAACATGAAACCAGTATATGGCTACTGCACTTACTGAATGTAACACAAGACGTTTCTGGGAAGAAATCAAAAACTATGTCAGTGTAATAAAACTGTTAGTAATAGTATTGATGGCAAAGATAATCCAAAAGATATCGCTAATGATATTGCTCGTGGTTACTAGACATTATATAACAGCGTTGGCACAAGCTATGAAGATGATGCCCAGCGATCATGTCATAAATGGTTCAAGAATGTTAAACATTCATTTAACATTCCTGGTGAATGCTATGCTAAGACATGAATATTGCCCTGACGTCATGCTTATGGAAACTCTTAGACTGAGTATATAGAAAAATTTTATAGAAAATTTTGGTTACAAATGTAAGTAAATAGTTTTTTCCATGTTGCTTAACGTCTAATAAATGAAGCCTGGTGATTTGGACGCAGAAAGTTATGTAGTCGTTTATAGAGTAAAAGCTTGTGCTTAACGCCTACAGAGCTGCACAACACTTCTAAAATGCATAGCGCCAACTTCAAAATAGATTACAAGAGTGCATAACGTTATTTCCTTAATTTAACAGAGGCGTAAAGTTAGAAAAATGCTTAAACGCCTGGATGGTTTAAATTTAAAAAAAACAAAGTTTAAAGCAATTTAACAATTTTCTAAAGAAATTTAAGTATGGTTTAGGCCCGTAGGTCAAGCCGTATTCAGGGCAGATTCAGTAAGTAGGTTAAATTATACTAACTGTTTGCACAAAAATACTTATGAGTGTTATTGCAATAATTCGAAAGCGTTTCGAAACGTTGCAGATGCTGTGTCTGAATAAAAGCCATGTCTTTGCTTCAAGTGGGTGCTTGCTGTTATTTTCACTTTAATAATTATTTTCTATAACACAAAAATTCGTGTTTCCACTATTACGTTTTAGTTGTTATTGCTAAAACAGCCACAGGGTCAATTTTACAAACAATATGGATGAAATAAACTTTGTTCTTCCAAAAATCAGCGTTCTCTCGGGGAATGTCACAACGATCTGTACTTTTACAGTTATTTTCACTACACTGGCAGTGAGAACGCAACGGCAGTATTTTATTCACTACCGTTTTGCCATTGCTTGTGATCATGATAGCAGCAGTGATAAGCTTTATCAAAATCTGGCAGGCTCATGGCTTCATCAAGAATAAATAGGAAACTTGACATCTTCTTGTGTTTTTAGGACCTAAATAATTGATATTAAAAGCAGATTTGTGCGTTGAAATGACAAATCAAGGTGAAATTGGGTGCGCAGATATATCAAGTTACATGTGCAACAATAGCCTGAATCAATTTCGCAAAATATTGTACTGAACATCCCTTTCACTCTAAATGTAAGTTTCTGTTTAAAGCCAAGTTATGCAGCTGGCCTGTATAAATTCGGCTTTCTCTGCTTTTTTATTGGTCCAGTCAGTTTAATCCATCATTTCTTTAATCTACTTCATATAATTTGGAAATAACAGTTACACATTCTATTGTTTCGTGGATGGATGTCAGAAAAGTTATAGACAGCTTGGCCTGTGCATCTGCTGGCTAAGAACCTATCTGGGTAGTTTTAGCCCTTGTAGGCGAGGTATCAACAGCAGTTCAGTATTTTCAAACTCACTGTATCATCGATTGACGCGCGCAGTAAATTTTACAGCTACATCTTAAAATAATTTATTTTATAACATGTTATGAATTAATTTTTAAAATTTCCTCTCATGTTCACGACAGTTAGAGCAATATCAGACATGTAGGCAAAAACGTCTAATCAGAATTCACTCAGACTAATCTCAAACATCTGGGCAGAAGAAATGTACTGCCCTTCAAGAGTACATAGCAGAAGGCGTCTACAGGCAATGTTACGCATCTGAATAGGGAAGTACACAGAAAGCCTCAATTAGCTTGTTAGAAGACACGTACACCTAAACTTAAGCATATGGTAGAAAGACACAACCGTTTGGTAAAATGGCATCTATACGCAACCTAAAACATCTACATCAAGTCTGAAGGCATTTACGTTTGATCGCTGTAATCTGTTGAGATCTACAGAAATCCTGAAACTCCTAATAAGAATTCACTTAGGACAATCTGAAATATCTGACATGTACATCCAATTCTACTCGTCTATTGAGATATATAGACAAAACTACAACATCTAACCAGAATTCATTTAGAGCAGTCACAAACATCTACAAAAACAACCCGAAACATCTAGTCAGAATTCACTCAGACTAATCTCAAACATCTGGGCAGAAGAAATGTAATGCCCTTCAAGAGTACATGGCAGAAGGCTTCTACAGGCAATGTTAAGCATCTGAACAGGGAAGTACACAGAATGCCTCAATTAGCTTGTTAGAAGACACGTACACCTAAGCTTAAGCATATGGTAGGAATATTCAACCGTTTGGTAAGATTCCATCTATACACAACCTAAAGCATCTACATCAAGTCTGAAGGCATTTACGTTTGATCGCTGTAATCTGTTGAGATCTACAGAAATCCTGAAACTCCTAATAAGAATTCACTTAGAACAATCTGAAATATCTGACACGTACATTTAATTCTACTCATCTATTGAGATATATAGACAAAACTACAACATCTAACCAGAACTCATTTAGAGCAGTCCCAAACATCTACAAACAACCCGAAACATCCAGTCAGAACTCACTCAAAGTAATCTCAAACATCTGGGAGGAAGAAATGTACTGCCAATCAAAAGTATATGGCAGAAGACTTCTACAGGCAATGTTACGCATCTGAATAGGGAAATACACAGAAAGCCTCAATTGGCTTGTTAGAAGACACATACATCTAAGATATACAGGCATCCTGAAACATCTAGTCAGAACGCACTTAGAGTAATCTCTAGCATCTAGACTGGTGAAGTCTATTTCGAATCTCAGATACCTAACCAGACGAACTGTACAGGCAATGTTATACAATGAGAGAACACATCACACATCTCGTTAGAAGGCATCCACATCAAATTGTATTAATTTATTAAGATATCTAGATGAACTGCAGCATCTAGTCAAAACTCATTTAGAGCAGTCCCCGCCAGCCTAAAACATCTACTTCAAGTCTGAAGGCATTTACGTTTGATCGCAGTAATCTGTTGAGATCTACACAAATCCTGAAACTCCTAATAAGAATTCACTTAGAACAATCTGAAATATCTGACACGTACATTTAATTCTACTCAGCTATTGAGATATATAGACAAAACTACCAGCATCTAACCAGAATTCATTTAGAGCAGGCCCAAACTTCTACAAGCCACCCGAAACTTCTAGTCAGAACTCACTCAGAGTAATCTCAAACATCTGGTCAGAACGCCCTTAAAGCAATCTCTAGCATGTAGACAGATGAAATCCATTTCAAATCTCAGATACCTAGCCAGAGGACCAGTACAGGCAATATTAGGCAATGAGATGTGCGTCTGATAGAAAAATACACCGGTAGCTTCAATTAGCTTCTTAGAAGACATCAATGACCAAACCCAAGCATCTAGTAGGAAGTTTTAACCGTTTGGTAAGATGGCATCTATACGCAACCTAAAACATCGACATCATGTCTGAAGGCATTTACGTTTGATCGCAGTAATCTGTTGAGATCTACAGAAATCCCGAAACACCTAATAAGAACTCACTTAGAGCAATCTGAAACATCTGACACGCACATCCAATTCTACTCATCTATTGAGATATATAGACAAAACTACAGCATCTAACCAGAATTCATTTACAGCAGGCCCAAACTTCTACAAACAACCCGAAACATCTAGTCAGAATTCACTCAGACTAATCTCAAACATCTGGGCAGAAGAAATGTAATGCCCTTCAAGAGTACATGGCAGAAGGCTTCTACAGGCAATGTTAAGCATCTGAACAGGGAAGTACACAGAATGCCTCAATTAGCTTGTTAGAAGACACGTACACCTAAGCTTAAGCATATGATAGGAATATTCAACCGTTTGGTAAGATTCCATCTATACGCAACCTAAAGCATCTACATCAAGTCTGAAGGCATTTACGTTTGATCGCAGTAATCTGTTGAGATCTACAGAAATCCTGAAACTCCTAATAAGAATTCACTTAGAAAATTCTGAAATATTTGACACGTAGATTCAATTCTTCTCATCTATTGAGATATATAGTCAAAACTACAACATCTAACCAGAACTCATTTAGAGCAGTCCCAAACATCTACAAACAACCCGAAACATCTAGTCAGAACTCACATAGAGCAATATCAGACATGTAGGTAGAAACATCTAGTCAGAAGTCACTCAGACTAATCTCAAACATCTGGGCAGAAGAAATGTACTGCCCTTCAAGAGTACATGGCAAAAGGCTTCTACAGGCAATGCTAGGCAATGAGATGTGCGTCTGATAGAGAAATACACCGGCAGCCTCAATTAGCTTCTTAGAAGACACCAATGACCAAACCCAAGCATCTGGTAGAAAGACTCAACCGTTTGGTAAAATGGCGTCTATTTTAGGCTGAAGGGCGCAGAATGCCTCAATTAGCTTGTTAGAAGACACGTACACCTAAACTTAAGCATATGATAGGAATATTCAACCGTTTGGTAAGATGGCATCTATACGCAACCTAAAGCCTCTACATCAAGTCTGAAGGCATTTACGTTTGATCGCTGTAATCTGTTGAGATCAACAGAAATCCTGAAACTCCTAATAAGAATTCACACAACATCTAACCAGAACTCATTTAGAGCAGTCCCAAACATCTACAAACAACCCGAAACATCTAGTCAGAACTCACATAGAGCAATATCAGACATGTAGGTAGAAACATCTAGTCAGAAGTCACTCAGACTAATCTCAAACATCTGGGCAGAAGAAATGTACTGCCCTTCAAGAGTACATGGCAAAAGGCTTCTACAGGCAATGCTAGGCAATGAGATGTGCGTCTGATAGAGAAATACACCGGCAGCCTCAATTAGCTTCTTAGAAGACACCAATGACCAAACCCAAGCATCTGGTAGAAAGACTCAACCGTTTGGTAAGATGGCATCTATTTTAGGCTGAAGGGCGCAGAATGCCTCAATTAGCTTGTTAGAAGACACGTACACCTAAACTTAAGCATATGATAGGAATATTCAACCGTTTGGTAAGATGGCATCTATACGCAACCTAAAGCCTCTACATCAAGTCTGAAGGCATTTACGTTTGATCGCTGTAATCTGTTGAGATCAACAGAAATCCTGAAACTCCTAATAAGAATTCACTTAGAACAATCTGAAATATCTGGCATGTACATCCAATTCTACTCATCTATTGAGATATATAGACAAAACTACAGCATCTAACCAGAATTCATTTAGAGCAGGCCCAAACTTCTACAAGCCACCCGAAACTTCTAGTCAGAACTCACTCAGAGTAATCTCAAACATCTGGTCCTAAAACATCTGGTCAGAACGCCCTTAAAGCAATCTCTAGCATGTAGACAGATGAAATCCATTTCAAATCTCAGATACCTAGCCAGAGGACCAGTACAGGCAATATTAGGCAATGAGATGTGCGTCTGATAGAAAAATACACCGGTAGCTTCAATTAGCTTCTTAGAAGACATCAATGACCAAACCCAAGCATCTAGTAGGAAGTTTTAACCGTTTGGTAAGATGGCATCTATACGCAACCTAAAACATCGACATCATGTCTGAAGGCATTTACGTTTGATCGCAGTAATCTGTTGAGATCTACAGAAATCCCGAAACACCTAATAAGAACTCACTTAGAGCAATCTGAAACATCTGACACGCACATCCAATTCTACTCATCTATTGAGATATATAGACAAAACTACAGCATCTAACCAGAATTCATTTACAGCAGGCCCAAACTTCTACAAACAACCCGAAACATCTAGTCAGAATTCACTCAGACTAATCTCAAACATCTGGGCAGAAGAAATGTAATGCCCTTCAAGAGTACATGGCAGAAGGCTTCTACAGGCAATGTTAAGCATCTGAACAGGGAAGTACACAGAATGCCTCAATTAGCTTGTTAGAAGACACGTACACCTAAGCTTAAGCATATGATAGGAATATTCAACCGTTTGGTAAGATTCCATCTATACGCAACCTAAAGCATCTACATCAAGTCTGAAGGCATTTACGTTTGATCGCAGTAATCTGTTGAGATCTACAGAAATCCTGAAACTCCTAATAAGAATTCACTTAGAAAATTCTGAAATATTTGACACGTAGATTCAATTCTTCTCATCTATTGAGATATATAGTCAAAACTACAACATCTAACCAGAACTCATTTAGAGCAGTCCCAAACATCTACAAACAACCCGAAACATCTAGTCAGAACTCACATAGAGCAATATCAGACATGTAGGTAGAAACATCTAGTCAGAAGTCACTCAGACTAATCTCAAACATCTGGGCAGAAGAAATGTACTGCCCTTCAAGAGTACATGGCAAAAGGCTTCTACAGGCAATGCTAGGCAATGAGATGTGCGTCTGATAGAGAAATACACCGGCAGCCTCAATTAGCTTCTTAGAAGACACCAATGACCAAACCCAAGCATCTGGTAGAAAGACTCAACCGTTTGGTAAAATGGCGTCTATTTTAGGCTGAAGGGCGCAGAATGCCTCAATTAGCTTGTTAGAAGACACGTACACCTAAACTTAAGCATATGATAGGAATATTCAACCGTTTGGTAAGATGGCATCTATACGCAACCTAAAGCCTCTACATCAAGTCTGAAGGCATTTACGTTTGATCGCAGTAATCTGTTGAGATCAACAGAAATCCTGAAACTCCTAATAAGAATTCACTTAGAACAATCTGAAATATCTGGCATGTACATCCAATTCTACTCATCTATTGAGATATATAGACAAAACTACAACATCTAACCAGAACTCATTTAGAGCAGTCCCAAACATCTACAAACAACCCGAAACATCCAGTCAGAACTCACTCAAAGTAATCTCAAACATCTGGGCAGAAGAAATGTAATGCCCTTCAAGAGTACATGGCAGAAGGCTTCTACAGGCAATGTTAAGCATCTGAACAGGGAAGTACACAGAATGCCTCAATTAGCTTGTTAGAAGACACGTACACCTAAGCTTAAGCATATGATAGGAATATTCAACCGTTTGGTAAGATTCCATCTATACGCAACCTAAAGCATCTACATCAAGTCTGAAGGCATTTACGTTTGATCGCAGTAATCTGTTGAGATCTACAGAAATCCTGAAACTCCTAATAAGAATTCACTTAGAAAATTCTGAAATATTTGACACGTACATTTAATTCTACTCAGCTATTGAGATATATAGACAAAACTACAACATCTAACCAGAATTCATTTAGAGCAGTCCCAAACATCTACAAACAACCCGAAACTTCTAGTCAGAACTCACTCACAGTAATCTCAAACATCTAGTCAGAACGCACTAAGAGTAATCTCTAGCATCTAGACTGGTGAAGTCTATTTCGAATCTCAGATACCTAACCAGACGAACTGTACAGGCAATGTTATACAATGGGAGAACACATCACACATCTCGTTAGAAGGCATCCACATCAAATTGTATTAATTTATTAAGATATCTAGATGAACTGCAGCATCTAGTCAAAACTCATTTAGAGCAGTCCCCGCCAGCCTAAAACATCTACTTCAAGTCTGAAGGCATTTACGTTTGATCGCTGTAATCTGTTGAGATCTACACAAATCCTGAAACTCCTAATAAGAATTCACTTAGAACAATCTGAAATATCTGACACGTACATTTAATTCTACTCAGCTATTGAGATATATAGACAAAACTACAACATCTAACCAGAATTCATTTAGAGCAGTCCCAAACATCTACAAACAACCCGAAACATCTAGTCACAACTCACATAGAGCAATATCAGACATGTAGGTAGAAACATCTAGTCAGAAGTCACTCAGACTAATCTCAAACATCTGGGCAGAAGAAATGTACTGCCCTTCAAGAGTACATGGCAAAAGGCTTCTACAGGCAATGCTAGGCAATGAGATGTGCGTCTGATAGAGAAATACACCGGCAGCCTCAATTAGCTTCTTAGAAGACACCAATGACCAAACCCAAGCATCTGGTAGAAAGACTCAACCGTTTGGTAAAATGGCGTCTATTTTAGGCTGAAGTACACAGAAAGCCTCAATTAGCTTGTTAGAAGACACGTACACCTAAACTTAAGCATATGGTAGAAAGACACAACCGTTTGGTAAAATGGCATCTATACGCAACCTAAAACATCTACATCAAGTCTGAAGGCATTTACGTTTGATCGCTGTAATCTGTTGAGATCTACACAAATCCTGAAACTCCTAATAAGAATTCACTTAGAACAATCTGAAACATCTGACACGCACATCCAATTCTACTCATCTATTGAGATATATAGACAAAACTACAACATCTAACCAGAATTCATTTACAGCAGGCCCAAACTTCTACAAACAACCCGAAACATCTAGTCAGAATTCACTCAGACTAATCTCAAACATCTGGGCAGAAGAAATGTAATGCCCTTCAAGAGTACATGGCAGAAGGCTTCTACAGGCAATGTTAAGCATCTGAACAGGGAAGTACACAGAATGCCTCAATTAGCTTGTTAGAAGACACGTACACCTAAGCTTAAGCATATGATAGGAATATTCAACCGTTTGGTAAGATTCCATCTATACGCAACCTAAAGCATCTACATCAAGTCTGAAGGCATTTACGTTTGATCGCTGTAATCTGTTGAGATCTACACAAATCCTGAAACTCCTAATAAGAATTCACTTAGAACAATCTGAAATATCTGACACGTACATTTAATTCTACTCAGCTATTGAGATATATAGACAAAACTACAACATCTAACCAGAATTCATTTAGAGCAGTCCCAAACATCTACAAACAACCCGAAACATCTAGTCAGAACTCACTCACAGTAATCTCAAACATCTAGTCAGAACGCACTAAGAGTAATCTCTAGCATCTAGACTGGTGAAGTCTATTTCGAATCTCAGATACCTAACCAGACGAACTGTACAGGCAATGTTATACAATGGGAGAACACATCACACATCTCGTTAGAAGGCATCCACATCAAATTGTATTAATTTATTAAGATATCTAGATGAACTGCAGCATCTAGTCAAAACTCATTTAGAGCAGTCCCCGCCAGCCTAAAACATCTACTTCAAGTCTGAAGGCATTTACGTTTGATCGCTGTAATCTGTTGAGATCTACACAAATCCTGAAACTCCTAATAAGAATTCACTTAGAACAATCTGAAATATCTGACACGTACATTTAATTCTACTCAGCTATTGAGATATATAGACAAAACTACAACATCTAACCAGAATTCATTTAGAGCAGTCCCAAACATCTACAAACAACCCGAAACATCTAGTCAGAACTCACATAGAGCAATATCAGACATGTAGGTAGAAACATCTAGTCAGAAGTCACTCAGACTAATCTCAAACATCTGGGCAGAAGAAATGTACTGCCCTTCAAGAGTACATGGCAAAAGGCTTCTACAGGCAATGCTAGGCAATGAGATGTGCGTCTGATAGAGAAATACACCGGCAGCCTCAATTAGCTTCTTAGAAGACACCAATGACCAAACCCAAGCATCTGGTAGAAAGACTCAACCGTTTGGTAAAATGGCGTCTATTTTAGGCTGAAGGGCGCAGAATGCCTCAATTAGCTTGTTAGAAGACACGTACACCTAAACTTAAGCATATGATAGGAATATTCAACCGTTTGGTAAGATGGCATCTATACGCAACCTAAAGCCTCTACATCAAGTCTGAAGGCATTTACGTTTGATCGCTGTAATCTGTTGAGATCAACAGAAATCCTGAAACTCCTAATAAGAATTCACTTAGAACAATCTGAAATATCTGGCATGTACATCCAATTCTACTCATCTATTGAGATATATAGACAAAACTACAACATCTAACCAGAACTCATTTAGAGCAGTCCCAAACATCTACAAACAACCCGAAACATCCAGTCAGAACTCACTCAAAGTAATCTCAAACATCTGGGAGGAAGAAATGTACTGCCAATCAAAAGTATATGGCAGAAGACTTCTACAGGCAATGTTACGCATCTGAATAGGGAAATACACAGAAAGCCTCAATTGGCTTGTTAGAAGACACGTACATCTAAGATATACAGGCATCCTGAAACATCTAGTCAGAACGCACTTAGAGTAATCTCTAGCATCTAGACTGGTGAAGTCTATTTCGAATCTCAGATACCTAACCAGACGAACTGTACAGGCAATGTTATACAATGAGAGAACACATCACACATCTCGTTAGAAGGCATCCACATCAAATTGTATTAATTTATTAAGATATCTAGATGAACTGCAGCATCTAGTCAAAACTCATTTAGAGCAGTCCCCGCCAGCCTAAAACATCTACTTCAAGTCTGAAGGCATTTACGTTTGATCGCAGTAATCTGTTGAGATCTACACAAATCCTGAAACTCCTAATAAGAATTCACTTAGAACAATCTGAAATATCTGACACGTACATTTAATTCTACTCAGCTATTGAGATATATAGACAAAACTACCAGCATCTAACCAGAATTCATTTAGAGCAGTCCCAAACATCTACAAGCCACCCGAAACTTCTAGTCAGAACTCACTCAGAGTAATCTCAAACATCTGGTCCTAAAACATCTGGTCAGAACGCCCTTAAAGCAATCTCTAGCATGTAGACAGATGAAATCCATTTCAAATCTCAGATACCTAGCCAGAGGACCAGTACAGGCAATATTAGGCAATGAGATGTGCGTCTGATAGAAAAATACACCGGTAGCTTCAATTAGCTTCTTAGAAGACATCAATGACCAAACCCAAGCATCTAGTAGGAAGTTTTAACCGTTTGGTAAGATGGCATCTATACGCAACCTAAAACATCGACATCATGTCTGAAGGCATTTACGTTTGATCGCAGTAATCTGTTGAGATCTACAGAAATCCCGAAACACCTAATAAGAACTCACTTAGAGCAATCTGAAACATCTGACACGCACATCCAATTCTACTCATCTATTGAGATATATAGACAAAACTACAGCATCTAACCAGAATTCATTTACAGCAGGCCCAAACTTCTACAAACAACCCGAAACATCTAGTCAGAATCACTCAGACTAATCTCAAACATCTGGGCAGAAGAAATGTAATGCCCTTCAAGAGTACATGGCAGAAGGCTTCTACAGGCAATGTTAAGCATCTGAACAGGGAAGTACACAGAATGCCTCAATTAGCTTGTTAGAAGACACGTACACCTAAGCTTAAGCATATGATAGGAATATTCAACCGTTTGGTAAGATTCCATCTATACGCACTCACATAGAACTCACATAGAGCAATATCAGACATGTAGGTAGAAACATCTAGTCAGAAGTCACTCAGACTAATCTCAAACATCTGGGCAGAAGAAATGTAATGCCCTTCAAGAGTACATGGCAAAAGGCTTCTACAGGCAATGCTAGGCAATGAGATGTGCGTCTGATAGAGAAATACACCGGCAGCCTCAATTAGCTTCTTAGAAGACACCAATGACCAAACCCAAGCATCTGGTAGAAAGACTCAACCGTTTGGTAAAATGGCGTCTATTTTAGGCTGAAGGGCGCAGAATGCCTCAATTAGCTTGTTAGAAGACACGTACACCTAAACTTAAGCATATGATAGGAATATTCAACCGTTTGGTAAGATGGCATCTATACGCAACCTAAAGCCTCTACATCAAGTCTGAAGGCATTTACGTTTGATCGCAGTAATCTGTTGAGATCTACAGAAATCCTGAAACTCCTAATAAGAATTCACTTAGAAAATTCTGAAATATTTGACACGTAGATTCAATTCTTCTCATCTATTGAGATATATAGTCAAAACTACAACATCTAACCAGAACTCATTTAGAGCAGTCCCAAACATCTACAAACAACCCGAAACTTCTAGTCAGAACTCACATAGAGCAATATCAGACATGTAGGTAGAAACATCTAGTCAGAAGTCACTCAGACTAATCTCAAACATCTGGGCAGAAGAAATGTACTGCCCTTCAAGAGTACATGGCAGAAGGCTTCTACAGGCAATGTTAAGCATCTGAACAGGGAAGTACACAGAATGCCTCAATTAGCTTGTTAGAAGACACGTACACCTAAGCTTAAGCATATGATAGGAATATTCAACCGTTTGGTAAGATTCCATCTATACGCAACCTAAAGCATCTACATCAAGTCTGAAGGCATTTACGTTTGATCGCAGTAATCTGTTGAGATCTACAGAAATCCTGAAACTCCTAATAAGAATTCACTTAGAAAATTCTGAAATATTTGACACGTACATTTAATTCTACTCAGCTATTGAGATATATAGTCAAAACTACAACATCTAACCAGAATTCATTTAGAGCAGTCCCAAACATCTACAAACAACCCGAAACTTCTAGTCAGAACTCACTCACAGTAATCTCAAACATCTAGTCAGAACTCACTCACAGTAATCTCTAGCATCTAGACTGGTGAAGTCTATTTCGAATCTCAGATACCTAACCAGACGAACTGTACAGGCAATGTTATACAATGGGAGAACACATCACACATCTCGTTAGAAGGCATCCACATCAAATTGTATTAATTTATTAAGATATCTAGATGAACTGCAGCATCTAGTCAAAACTCATTTAGAGCAGTCCCCGCCAGCCTAAAACATCTACTTCAAGTCTGAAGGCATTTACGTTTGATCGCTGTAATCTGTTGAGATCTACACAAATCCTGAAACTCCTAATAAGAATTCACTTAGAACAATCTGAAATATCTGACACGTACATTTAATTCTACTCAGCTATTGAGATATATAGACAAAACTACAACATCTAACCAGAACTCATTTAGAGCAGTCCCAAACATCTACAAACAACCCGAAACATCTAGTCAGAACTCACATAGAGCAATATCAGACATGTAGGTAGAAACATCTAGTCAGAAGTCACTCAGACTAATCTCAAACATCTGGGCAGAAGAAATGTACTGCCCTTCAAGAGCACATGGCAAAAGGCTTCTACAGGCAATGCTAGGCAATGAGATGTGCGTCTGATAGAGAAATACACCGGCAGCCTCAATTAGCTTCTTAGAAGACACCAATGACCAAACCCAAGCATCTGGTAGAAAGACTCAACCGTTTGGTAAAATGGCGTCTATTTTAGGCTGAAGGGCGCCGAATGCCTCAATTAGCTTGTTAGAAGACACGTACACCTAAACTTAAGCATATGATAGGAATATTCAACCGTTTGGTAAGATGGCATCTATACGCAACCTAAAGCCTCTACATCAAGTCTGAAGGCATTTACGTTTGATCGCTGTAATCTGTTGAGATCAACAGAAATCCTGAAACTCCTAATAAGAATTCACTTAGAACAATCTGAAATATCTGGCATGTACATCCAATTCTACTCATCTATTGAGATATATAGACAAAACTACAACATCTAACCAGAACTCATTTAGAGCAGTCCCAAACATCTACAAACAACCCGAAACATCTAGTCAGAACTCACATAGAGCAATATCAGACATGTAGGTAGAAACATCTAGTCAGAAGTCACTCAGACTAATCTCAAACATCTGGGCAGAAGAAATGTACTGCCCTTCAAGAGTACATGGCAGAAGGCTTCTACAGGCAATGTTACGCATCTGAATAGGGAAATACACAGAATGCCTCAATTGGCTTGTTAGAAGACACATACATCTAAGATATACAGGCATCCTGAAACATCTAGTCAGAACGCACTTAGAGTAATCTCTAGCATCTAGACTGGTGAAGTCTATTTCGAATCTCAGATACCTAACCAGACGAACTGTACAGGCAATGTTATACAATGAGAGAACACATCACACATCTCGTTAGAAGGCATCCACATCAAATTGTATTAATTTATTAAGATATCTAGATGAACTGCAGCATCTAGTCAAAACTCATTTAGAGCAGTCCCCGCCAGCCTAAAACATCTACTTCAAGTCTGAAGGCATTTACGTTTGATCGCAGTAATCTGTTGAGATCTACACAAATCCTGAAACTCCTAATAAGAATTCACTTAGAACAATCTGAAATATCTGACACGTACATTTAATTCTACTCAGCTATTGAGATATATAGACAAAACTACCAGCATCTAACCAGAATTCATTTAGAGCAGGCCCAAACTTCTACAAGCCACCCGAAACTTCTAGTCAGAACTCACTCAGAGTAATCTCAAACATCTGGTCCTAAAACATCTGGTCAGAACGCCCTTAAAGCAATCTCTAGCATGTAGACAGATGAAATCCATTTCAAATCTCAGATACCTAGCCAGAGGACCAGTACAGGCAATATTAGGCAATGAGATGTGCGTCTGATAGAAAAATACACCGGTAGCTTCAATTAGCTTCTTAGAAGACATCAATGACCAAACCCAAGCATCTAGTAGGAAGTTTTAACCGTTTGGTAAGATGGCATCTATACGCAACCTAAAACATCGACATCATGTCTGAAGGCATTTACGTTTGATCGCAGTAATCTGTTGAGATCTACAGAAATCCCGAAACACCTAATAAGAACTCACTTAGAGCAATCTGAAACATCTGACACGCACATCCAATTCTACTCATCTATTGAGATATATAGACAAAACTACAGCATCTAACCAGAATTCATTTACAGCAGGCCCAAACTTCTACAAACAACCCGAAACATCTAGTCAGAATTCACTCAGACTAATCTCAAACATCTGGGCAGAAGAAATGTAATGCCCTTCAAGAGTACATGGCAGAAGGCTTCTACAGGCAATGTTAAGCATCTGAACAGGGAAGTACACAGAATGCCTCAATTAGCTTGTTAGAAGACACGTACACCTAAACTTAAGCATATGATAGGAATATTCAACCGTTTGGTAAGATTCCATCTATACGCACTCACATAGAACTCACATAGAGCAATATCAGACATGTAGGTAGAAACATCTAGTCAGAAGTCACTCAGACTAATCTCAAACATCTGGGCAGAAGAAATGTACTGCCCTTCAAGAGTACATGGCAAAAGGCTTCTACAGGCAATGCTAGGCAATGAGATGTGCGTCTGATAGAGAAATACACCGGCAGCCTCAATTAGCTTCTTAGAAGACACCAATGACCAAACCCAAGCATCTGGTAGAAAGACTCAACCGTTTGGTAAAATGGCGTCTATTTTAGGCTGAAGGGCGCAGAATGCCTCAATTAGCTTGTTAGAAGACACGTACACCTAAACTTAAGCATATGATAGGAATATTCAACCGTTTGGTAAGATGGCATCTATACGCAACCTAAAGCCTCTACATCAAGTCTGAAGGCATTTACGTTTGATCGCTGTAATCTGTTGAGATCAACAGAAATCCTGAAACTCCTAATAAGAATTCACTTAGAACAATCTGAAATATCTGACACGTACATCCAATTCTACTCATCTATTGAGATATATAGACAAAACTACAACATCTAACCAGAACTCATTTAGAGCAGTCCCAAACATCTACAAACAACCCGAAACATCTAGTCAGAACTCACATAGAGCAATATCAGACATGTAGGTAGAAACATCTAGTCAGAAGTCACTCAGACTAATCTCAAACATCTGGGCAGAAGAAATGTACTGCCCTTCAAGAGTACATGGCAGAAGGCTTCTACAGGCAATGTTAAGCATCTGAACAGGGAAGTACACAGAATGCCTCAATTAGCTTGTTAGAAGACACGTACACCTAAGCTTAAGCATATGATAGGAATATTCAACCGTTTGGTAAGATTCCATCTATACGCAACCTAAAGCATCTACATCAAGTCTGAAGGCATTTACGTTTGATCGCTGTAATCTGTTGAGATCAACAGAAATACTGAAACTCCCAATAAGAATTCACTTAGAACAATCTGAAATATCTGACACGTACATTTAATTCTACTCAGCTATTGAGATATATAGACAAAACTACAACATCTAACCAGAATTCATTTAGAGCAGTCCCAAACATCTACAAACAACCCGAAACTTCTAGTCAGAACTCACTCACAGTAATCTCAAACATCTAGTCAGAACGCACTAAGAGTAATCTCTAGCATCTAGACTGGTGAAGTCTATTTCGAATCTCAGATACCTAACCAGACGAACTGTACAGGCAATGTTATACAATGAGAGAACACATCACACATCTCGTTAGAAGGCATCCACATCAAATTGTATTAATTTATTAAGATATCTAGATGAACTGCAGCATCTAGTCAAAACTCATTTAGAGCAGTCCCCGCCAGCCTAAAACATCTACTTCAAGTCTGAAGGCATTTACGTTTGATCGCTGTAATCTGTTGAGATCTACACAAATCCTGAAACTCCTAATAAGAATTCACTTAGAACAATCTGAAATATCTGACACGTACATTTAATTCTACTCAGCTATTGAGATATATAGACAAAACTACAACATCTAACCAGAATTCATTTAGAGCAGTCCCAAACTTCTACAAACAACCCAAAACATCTAGTCAGAATTCACTCAGACTAATCTCAAACATCTGGGCAGAAGAAATGTAATGCCCTTCAAGAGTACATGGCAGAAGGCTTCTACAGGCAATGTTAAGCATCTGAACAGGGAAGTACACAGAATGCCTCAATTAGCTTGTTAGAAGACACGTACACCTAAGCTTAAGCATATGATAGGAATATTCAACCGTTTGGTAAGATTCCATCTATACGCAACCTAAAGCATCTACATCAAGTCTGAAGGCATTTACGTTTGATCGCAGTAATCTGTTGAGATCTACAGAAATCCTGAAACTCCTAATAAGAATTCACTTAGAAAATTCTGAAATATTTGACACGTAGATTCAATTCTTCTCATCTATTGAGATATATAGTCAAAACTACAACATCTAACCAGAACTCATTTAGAGCAGTCCCAAACATCTACAAACAACCCGAAACATCTAGTCAGAACTCACATAGAGCAATATCAGACATGTAGGTAGAAACATCTAGTCAGAAGTCACTCAGACTAATCTCAAACATCTGGGCAGAAGAAATGTACTGCCCTTCAAGAGTACATGGCAAAAGGCTTCTACAGGCAATGCTAGGCAATGAGATGTGCGTCTGATAGAGAAATACACCGGCAGCCTCAATTAGCTTCTTAGAAGACACCAATGACCAAACCCAAGCATCTGGTAGAAAGACTCAACCGTTTGGTAAAATGGCGTCTATTTTAGGCTGAAGGGCGCAGAATGCCTCAATTAGCTTGTTAGAAGACACGTACACCTAAACTTAAGCATATGATAGGAATATTCAACCGTTTGGTAAGATGGCATCTATACGCAACCTAAAGCCTCTACATCAAGTCTGAAGGCATTTACGTTTGATCGCTGTAATCTGTTGAGATCAACAGAAATCCTGAAACTCCTAATAAGAATTCACTTAGAACAATCTGAAATATCTGGCATGTACATCCAATTCTACTCATCTATTGAGATATATAGACAAAACTACAACATCTAACCAGAACTCATTTAGAGCAGTCCCAAACATCTACAAACAACCCGAAACATCCAGTCAGAACTCACTCAAAGTAATCTCAAACATCTGGGAGGAAGAAATGTACTGCCAATCAAAAGTATATGGCAGAAGACTTCTACAGGCAATGTTACGCATCTGAATAGGGAAATACACAGAAAGCCTCAATTGGCTTGTTAGAAGACACGTACATCTAAGATATACAGGCATTCTGAAACATCTAGTCAGAACGCACTAAGAGTAATCTCTAGCATCTAGACTGGTGAAGTCTATTTCGAATCTCAGATACCTAACCAGACGAACTGTACAGGCAATGTTATACAATGGGAGAACACATCACACATCTCGTTAGAAGGCATCCACATCAAATTGTATTAATTTATTAAGATATCTAGATGAACTGCAGCATCTAGTCAAAACTCATTTAGAGCAGTCCCCGCCAGCCTAAAACATCTACTTCAAGTCTGAAGGCATTTACGTTTGATCGCAGTAATCTGTTGAGATCTACACAAATCCTGAAACTCCTAATAAGAATTCACTTAGAACAATCTGAAATATCTGACACGTACATTTAATTCTACTCAGCTATTGAGATATATAGACAAAACTACCAGCATCTAACCAGAACTCATTTAGAGCAGTCCCAAACATCTACAAACAACCCGAAACATCCAGTCAGAACTCACTCAGAGTAATCTCAAACATCTGGTCCTAAAACATCTGGTCAGAACGCCCTTAAAGCAATCTCTAGTATGTAGACAGATGAAATCCATTTCAAATCTCAGATACCTAGCCAGACGACCAGTACAGGCAATATTAGGCAATGAGATGCGCGTCTGATAGAAAAATACACCGGTAGCTTCAATTAGCTTCTTAGAAGACATCAATGACCAAACCCAAGCATCTGGTAGAAAGACTCAACCGTTTGGTAAAATGGCATCTATACGCAACCTAAAACATCGACATCATGTCTGAAGGCATTTACGTTTGATCGCAGTAATCTGTTGAGATCTACAGAAATCCCGAAACACCTAATAAGAACTCACTTAGAGCAATCTGAAACATCTGACACGCACATCCAATTCTACTCATCTATTGAGATATATAGACAAAACTACAGCATCTAACCAGAATTCATTTACAGCAGGCCCAAACTTCTACAAACAACCCGAAACATCTAGTCAGAATTCACTCAGACTAATCTCAAACATCTGGGCAGAAGAAATGTACTGCCCTTCAAGAGTACATGGCAGAAGGCTTCTACAGGCAATGCTAGGCAATGAGATGTGCGTCTGATAGAGAAATACACCGGCAGCCTCAATTAGCTTCTTAGAAGACACCAATGACCAAACCCAAGCATCTGGTAGAAAGACTCAACCGTTTGGTAAAATGGCGTCTATTTTAGGCTGAAGGGCGCAGAATGCCTCAATTAGCTTGTTAGAAGACACGTACACCTAAACTTAAGCATATGATAGGAATATTCAACCGTTTGGTAAGATGGCATCTATATGCAACCTAAAGCCTCTACATCTAGTCTGAAGGCATTTACGTTTGATCGCAGTAATCTGTTGAGATCAACAGAAATCCTGAAACTCCTAATAAGAATTCACTTAGAAAATTCTGAAATATTTGACACGTAGATTCAATTCTTCTCATCTATTGAGATATATAGTCAAAACTACAACATCTAACCAGAACTCATTTAGAGCAGTCCCAAACATCT